>NIVC01000721.1:0-169967 GCA_002269645.1 Macrostomum lignano
TTGACTCGGAATCCGCGTACTTCTTCAGTCGTTTAACCAGCTTGTTCAAGCTAGCGCTGGCTAACCGGTGCTGCTTATCAGCTGACATTTAGTTTGATCTCTAATGATTTAGATTACTACTATATAAATTTATTTTGTCATTTTCTGACTTTACTAGTATATGGTCAAATTTTGTGAAACGAAAAATCAGTTGAATTTATAAAGCGTTGACCGAGTATATTTCTTGGAAATGCCGCCCGCCCCCCGTGTACGCGGGAACGCCACTGCCTCCCGCTGGGTTTGAACGGCGGCAATGTACATTGTAAGACAACAACCCCTCCACCCCTCTCTCTCGGGAATGTACGGAACGGGGCGAAGGACCAATGCGTACACTGACTAGACGTTATTATAAAATATAAAGGAACTCTTATAACAAGCCGTGTGCACTTTTTAATGTAAACTGAAGCAACACATGTTAATGTATATATTATAGTAGCCTTAGGGGCTTTTGGGCTAGAGATTAGGGAAAGATTTTCGAGTGGAACTTTTGGAGCTTTTTTAGTGGATCTAAAGAGCTGTGAATCAGAAAATTGGTTAATTTTTTTAAATCTACGAGCAAGAATAAAGAATAAAGAATTTTAGTAGAATAAAACTATTCAGAAAATAAGAAATGTTCGATTACCGTTCAATGAGGTTAAAAATTAATCAAGAGTTTCTTTACGCTTTACTATGAGTAGTGTTCTTCAGTATTGCATCGTGCGTCGTGCGTAGTAGTTATTTTGTTGTCAGAAACCACAATAGATGAATAAATGCAATACCTATGGAGAAAACAATAACAATAGAATGAACAGCCTTTAGCTTGCAGAAAAATTCAAATGCACGTATTTCGGGTGCTGAGCCTATAGCTGTCAGTCAGTGAATGACGACTGACACTGCCCCTAACCGCATGCCTGCACAGAAGCTGCTTAGAACAGGTATGAACGTACATTGTCCTGCTCTTGCACTGTCCAAAGGAGAGAATTTCGAAGGTGGCTGCATGGCCCAATGCTTTTTCCGGAGACAGACGGAGAGACAGAAGACAGACGTACAACCCAAGGGTAGCAATAGAGAAAGCTTGAGAAAGATGCAAATAAAAGCAGAAATTTTATTCTAAGCGGCAGCCAGAGCCACTTATGAGCTTAGATATTTGTTGTGAAATACAGCAGGAGCAGCAGCATGCTCAGAATATTGGCTCCCAGAGCTGCCGTCGGAGTCTGCAGTGCCCGCCGCTGTCTCAGTCTCAAAAGCGACGGCGGCAGCGACCAGCGCTTCCACGAGACCACTGAGGGCTTCTACAACAAGGCATCGGTGCTTCTAGTGGACGAGCTGGTGGCCGGCTATCCTCGCCGAGTCGGCATTGAGGAGCGCCAGCACCGAGTCCGGGGCATTCTCAACTCCATCCGCGAGTGCAACTTCGTCCTGGAGGTGAACTTCCCGATCCGGAGAGACAACGGCGACTTCGAGATCATCTCGGCCTGGCGGGCGCAGCACTCACTCCATAGGACGCCGTGCAAAGGCGGCATCCGGTTCGCGCCAAGTGTCACCAAGAACGATGTGAAGGCGCTGGCCTCCCTCATGACCTACAAATGCGCTCTGGTCGACGTGCCGTTCGGCGGCGCCAAGGCCGGCATAGCGATCGATCCCACGGCCTACTCGGCAGTTGAGCTGGAGAAAATCACCAGACGATTTGCGGTTGAATTGGCCAAGAAGAACTTCATCGGACCGGGCGTTGACGTGCCCGCGCCGGACATGGGCACCTCGGAGAGGGAGATGGGCTGGATTGTCGACACGTATTTGAACACGCACGGTGAGCGATCTCCCGCTCATACAGCACCCTCTACTCACACAGCCTGTTCTTCTATTCACGCAGCCCTTCCTCTATTTGCGCAAAAAGCATTCACACAGAGCCCCCATTCACACAGCACCCCTTCATTCACACAGAGCCCCCCCCCATTCACACAGAGCCCCCCCCATTCACACAGCACCTCTGCATTCACACAGAGCCCCCCGTTCACACAGCGCCCCTTCATTGACACAGCGCCCCCATTCACATAGTCCTGACCCCCTCCATTCACACAATGCTCCTTTCCTTTATGCACAGCGTGCCTCAATCCAGAGTCCCCGAAGTACGACATTCTCTGCGCTCGGAAAATTTGTATTTTGAATCTTCTATAAATGCAATCTCAACTACTTTGATTTGTCAGGCTCCAGTGATTTAAACGCGCACGCTTGCGTCACTGGCAAGCCGATCACACTGTTTGGCATTCATGGCCGGACCTCCGCTACGGGACGGGTAAGTCACTACTTCAATAGTGGAGTAGAATTGGGATGAAGGAAGGGAGAATGGAGGGAGAAGAAGAGAGGGGAGAAGGGAAGGGGAGGGAGATGAATGGGGGAGATGAAAGGAGATAAGAGGAAAAGACAAATAGTGAAGGTGAGATGAAGGGAGGTAAGATGAAGGGAGAAGGGATGAAAGGTGAGGTGAAGGGAGGTGAGATGAAGGGAGGTGAGATGAAGGGAGGTGAGATGAAGGGAGGCGAGATGAAGGGAGGTGAGATGAAGGGAGAAGGGATGAAAGGTGAGACGAAGGGAGGTGATATAAAGAGAGGTGAGATGAAGGGAGGTGATATGAAGGGAGGTGAGATGAAGGGAGGTGAGATGAAGGGAGGAAGGGAGGCAAGCGGAAGAGAACGGAGAGGGGAAAGAGGGTCTCTATCCCATGAGTTAAAACAGCCACTACTTGACTTTCTGATCAAAACACATTCATAACTGTGCAAGTTGAATAGGAATCAGCCAGTGCGATTTCAGCCAAAGTTCAGCTCAAAGACCGCGCTTTTGTTCCTCCCTCCACCCCCCGTGACAGGGGATCTACTTTGCCGTGAAAAATTTCCTAGACGATGTGTCATATGCTGGCCGGCTGGGTCTGAGCACGGGACTGAAGGGCAAAACTTTCGTAGTGCAGGGCTTCGGCAATGTGGGCTACCACAGCAGCCACTACCTGCGCAAGGCGCAGGCCAGGTTAATTGGCGTGCTGGAGATTGACGGCTCGATCTACAATCCCAATGGCATTGATCCGGAAGATCTGCTCAAGTACAAAACGGTGAGTGCGCGTATTCTCTATAAACATGTGCTGGCTATGTACATGTACCAGGGGTAGTTCTGTTGAAGTGAGGCGCAACGCTTATATTCACAAAATTTAATTGTCGTAAATGAGCTAATCCCCATAAGCATTAGGATGTGAGCTAATCCCCATGAGCCTTGGGATGTGAGCTAATTTCCATGAGCCTTGATGTGAGCTATAATCCCCATGAGCCTTGGGATGTGAGCTATAATCCCCATGAGCCTTGGGATGTGAGCTAATCCCCATGAGCCTTGGGATGTGAGCTAATCCCCATGAGCCTTGGGATGTGAGCTAATTTCCATGAGCCTTGATGTGAGCTATAATCCCCATGAGCCTTGGGATGTGAGCTATAATCCCCATGAGCCTTGGGATGTGAGCTATAATTCCCATGAGCCTTGGGATGTGAGCTATAATCCCCATGAGCCTTGGGATGTGAGCTAATCCCCATGAGCCTTATGATGTGAGCTAATTTCCATGAGCCTTGGGATGTGAGCTATAATTCCCATGAGCCTTGGGATGTGAGCTATAATCCCCATGAGCCTTGGGATGTGAGCTAATCCCCATGAGCCTTATGATGTGAGCTATAATCCCCATGAGCCTTATGATGTGAGCTAATTTCCATGAGCCTTGATGTGAGCTATAATCCCCATGAGCCTTGGGATGTGAGCTATAATCCCCATGAGCCTTGGGATGTGAGCTAATCCCCATGAGCCTTGGGATGTGAGCTATAATCCCCATGAGCCTTGGGATGTGAGCCATGAGCAGAGCTTGGTCCCCAAACAGAATTTTCCTTTCGCAGTCAGTTCTGTTTTGAGTACTTAAGCAGAAAATGAATTTCCGCGTTTATATTTACACTCGTATCATAGTTTTTGACAAGGAACTTTCCTAAACCCAAAATATTCTGGAAAGAGTTGGCGCGATATTTATAGCATAGATTGCTATAATTGCAACGGGTGCTGCATATGTATTACAAAGCCAATGTATAATACAGCAGATTATATTTACTAACAAGTACGCCTAACAGGTGATGTCCCTTTATTCAACAGGAAATATCCCTATATCTATTAGGATAGAGATTTTTACCTCATTAATGTTTTTCCTCGAAAACGCAGGGAACGTAGAAAAGTAATTTAAAAATCAAAGAAATTGTATCGCTTTTCTGCTTTTATAATGGTTTAAGCAAGCGGATTAGTCTCAAATATGCTATGCTAGTGCTATAAATAGTTATAAACATGTATAAATAACTCTGTCTGGCACAGCCGCTGTAGCAAGCATTTACATGTATTCAGTAGAAGCGTCATCAATAGCCGCCGCAGTCTCCGCCGCCAATTCGGCAAGACCCGTCGGGGTTTCTGCACTTGAAATTCGAGCTGCTGCAGCTCACAACCGAGCCGCCGCAGGTCCAGAAGCCCTTGTACTTGCAGCGGCAGGCCTTGAACGGCGGAGCGGGAGAGGAGATGGTGCAGCCGCCCTTGTGATAGTCGCAGTCGCAGTTGTTCGGCGAGCTCACGTCCGCCCTAGCGATCGGGATGGCGTCTCCAGGCCGGGCCAGTCGGAGTCCGAGTTTTCCCGCCAGCTTCTTGAGCAGTCCAGGCCGGTTGGTGATGATGCCGTGCACTCCCAGGTTGATGTAGGACTTCATGGAGGACTCTTTGTCCAGCGTCCAAGATGTAGGTCAGGCCGATCTGGCCGCTGCGAACGCCGGCCACGGCCTGCCTGATGCCGCTGTAGTAGGTGCCGGGCGCGCAGGCGCTGATTCCGGTGCCGAATGCGCGCTTCCGGGTGAACCTGGACAGCATGGCGGCCACGGAGCTGTACTTATCGCCCTCCTGGTCGAAGGCGAAGTAGTAGCGGTCTTTGTTGCGGAATCCGCTGGCAGTCCTGGCCGCCGCGTAGACGTACTCGAAGCAGTTGATCTTGCCGGCCGAGATGACGACCTTGCCGCGGTAGCCGTTACCGAAGAGCTCGCGCTCCACGAGCCTGGCGAGGTTGGCGCCAGCAGTGGCGAGTCTGTCGCCCCACTTTGGGTCCACCTTGCCGTCCAGGATGATGAGAGCGAGTCCAGGCAGCCTCGCCATGTGGCGCAGGTGGCTGGAGGCGCTAGCACTGGCGCCTCTGCCTGAGCAGCCCCTGAGCGAGTGGCTACAGATGTGGTAGCTGCCGGGGTGTGGGCAGCTGCAGTCGCAGAATCCACGGTGCTCGAACTCAGTCGGGTTGCCATATCCGTCGTACTGGATGTCCGCTTCAACTGCGTTGGCGCCCTCGCGGATTGCCCAGTCGAGTGAGTGCGGACTGTTGGTCATGTGGGCGATGATGTAGAAGGGATCTCTGGTCTGGGCGGAGTTGAGTGGCTTGGCCAGCAGCAGCAGCAGCAGCCCGTCGCGCCAACTGGCGCGGCCCCCCGCTAGTCCATCCTTCGGGGGCGGGGTCAAGGACATCGCCTCTCCGTGGCGACCCGGTTGGTCGGCCCTGGTCGGCCCCACCAAGATGTCCACCATCAGGCAACTGAACCCGCCAGCCTCGTCTCGTGCGCTCGGCACGGACGCAGAGCGCGGCGGCGGTCACCGCGTGACCCTCCTCAACCTCGTCGTCTTCTCCTGGTGCATCGTCAACCTTCCATGGCTCGTTGCTCATGTCATCCTCTCCGGCGACATCGAACAAAACCCCAGCCCGCTTAACTGTGACAGCTGCGGCAGCGTCATCCGCCAGGGCACCACCCCTGCGTCGTGCCAGATCGACAACTGCCGCAGAGCCTGCCACAAAAAATTCGACTGCAGTGGCTTTCGGCGCTATCAACGCGAGCAGCACTGGATATGCCGTGCTCATCGTATGCCGACGCCCGGCCCACCGGAGACCGAGAGCACGCCAGCGCCGCCCACGACCACACCTGGCCCGACGGGCGGCTCCTCGACGCCATGCGACTCCTGCCGTGCCCCTATCCACACTGGCACGCAACCGCTATCCTGCTACAACCCCGACTGCACAGCCCTGGCTCATCGCACCACGCGCTCCATCGGCATACCGCGATACAAAGGCTGCCCTCGCTGGCTGTGTCAGCGGAACGCCCCCACGCCACCCCCCAAGTCGATGGCGGGACGCCCCTTGGCCGCTCCTCGTCCGGCCCTCCAGCAGCTTCGCCCTGCCGGCCCACCTTGCGCGGCCTGCCACAAAGTTATCCGGGCCAACACCAACCTGGTTCGCTGTCACAAATGCCAAATATCTTTCCACAAGACCTGCTCTGGCCTGCGCAGATCTGCGGCGGATCAAGCGGCGGAGTCTGACCGCTGGACGTGCGCCCCCTGCGCTGATATGGCGGCGCCTGCTCGCCGGGCCCCCACTGCTCAGCCCGACACCACTAACGCGCACCCCACGACATGCCTCCGCACTACGACTCGTCAAGAACACCTGAAGATCCTGCAATGGAACGCGGATGGCATCTCCACCCGCCACTCTTAGCTCAATGACCTCATCGGGACGGCCAAGCCCGACGTCGTCCTTGTCCAGGAGAGCAAACTCCGACCTCAAGACGTCACGCCGCGCTTCCCGGGCTACGCCGTGATCCGCACGGACAGACCGACTGTCGACGGCGGCGGCGGCCTCCTCACCCTCATCCGGGAAACTCTGGCCTACAAACATCTCCAAGTGAAGAGCCCACGGCCCATCGAACTCTGCCGCATCCGCATCTTCCTCAGCTCGAAAAAGTCCATCCTGATTGACAACCTTTATTGCCCCCGTCCGCACCGGGGACGAGCAAGCCGACCTGCTCTGGGGGGCGCTGCCCCGCGACGCGGACTTCATCGGAGGTGACTTCAACACCCATTCGTCCACCTGGGATCTCAATCAAGCCCCGGACGCGAGGGGGGACGCCCTGCTCGATTGGGCGACTGGCTGCAACCTCTCCGTCCTAACGATGGTTCGCACACCAGAATCAACTGCGGAACGGGCGGGACTAGCTCCCCCGACGTTTCTCTCTGCCGCGATACCTGGCATTCCCGCTCCACCTGGAGCATGGGCGAGGACATCGGCTCGGACCACCTGCCCATCATATCTCGGTTTGGCTGCGCCGCCAGCCAGCTCCTCAGCCGTCCTCGCACCTCGTGGCGACGCACCGGCGTCGACTGGGACGCCTTCTCCACGGACGTCGACGCCCAGGTGTCAGCTTTCAAAATCACAGGCGTCTCCTTCAAACAGCAAGTGGAGCGCTTCACCTACGCCATTGTCTCCGCCGCACACCGTCATGTCGGCAAGCAGACTCTCAAACGCCCCGCTCGCCCGTGGTTGTCGCAAACGGCGAGACAAGCCATCCGTCATCGTAATCGCCTCCGGAAGGACGTCGGCAGCCATCGCACCGAATGGCTTCAAGCCTGCGGCGACGCGCCGCCCTCATCCGCGAGAGCAAAGAACAATGCTAGCGGGACTTCCTCCTCGACTCCGACTTCTGCCAGGAGCCTGGTGTCTCGTGCGCAGCCTCAGCGGCATCTTCATCGACCCCGTGGTGAACTGCATCCCACCGCAAATCAGCATCCTTGCAGCCAAAACCGGAGCATCACGGCAGCTACCACGGACATGCAGGTCGCCGTCGGCCGGGTTGCTTCCTGGCGTCGCGCGTGTAAAATGCAGCTCAACCCCGTCAAAAGTGAGTGCGCGATCTTCACCACTGACCCTCACCAGGCGAACATCCAGCCGACTATCTCCCTCGATGGCGCGGATATCCCGTTCAACGCCAGCCCGCGCTTCCTGGGTGTCCACCTGGACCGCACCCTGGCGTTCCGGAAGCAAGTCGAGGTCGTCTGCTCGACGATCGGCAGCAGATGCCGACTCCTTGCCTGCCTGGCTGCCCGCAACTGGGGCTGGCCTAAAGACAGCCTCCTCCGCACTTTTAAGGCTCTCCACCATAGCGTGCTCGACTACGCCGCAGCCGCCTGGCAGCCATGGCTGGCCGACACTACTATTGGCAAACTGCAAACTCCAACGGGCCCAAGCCCTGCGGATTGTCACCGGCCAGATGCGCACCACACCTGCGGAAGCCCTTTACCTCGAGGCCGGGGTGTGCACCGTGGCTACCACGCGCGATCAGCTTTGTCTCGCAGCCTACGAGAAGGCCCTCCGGCTTCCGACCGACCACCCGCGCTTTATTGCTGCAGCGGCCCAGGTACCGCACCGCACGACCAGGAGTAGCTGGCGCCACCGCGCCTTACAGCTCCTGGCCAGTATGCTGGGATACCTGGACAGCCGGGAACCTCTGCCGGCGCTCCCCCTCTGTCCCTGGCAACGGCCGCCAGCCACGCGCACGATCCGCTGTAACCTCCCCGCGCCCGCTGGCGAGGCCGATGAGACCGAAGAGCACTCGACCGAGGCCGCTGCTAAGGAAACACTCCGGAGGCGCGCCTGGAGGCCATCCGCAATTGCGCAGCTGATCTGGTGCTTTTCACAGATGGCTCGGCTACCGACGGCTGCGCCCGCGGTGGTGCGGCCTGCGTGGTCACCCGCGGCGACCCGGCCGACCCCGAGATGGTCACGACCATCCCAGCCACCGGCTCGCCGCACACCTGCAGTTTCGATGAAGAGAGACGGGCTCTACAGCTCGCTAGCAACTGGCTCCGCACACAGCAATTCACAGGACGGGTCCTCATCTGCAAGGACAGTCGCGCCCTCCTCATGGCACTACTATTCGACAGGCCCCGCTGCTCGCTGCCCCACCTGGACTGTCACCCTGATGCTTCAATGGGTCCCGGCTCACTGCGGCATCCCCGGGAACGAGCTGGCCGACGAGGCTGCCAAGCAGGCGGCCGCTGCCGATTCCGCCCCGGCACCCATCTCCTACCACAGCGCGTTGGCGACGATCAAGCGTCACTTCGGCGACCCGCCACTCACGCACGCTCGCACCGCTGCGGTTTACAGGGCCCTCAACAGGGACCGCGACCACGCCGAGCTGCGCAGCCGGCAAGACGCGGTGCTACTGGCAAGGCTCCGCTCGGGACACTGCAGCTTGCTCCGCGCCTGCTACAACCTCGTCAACCCCGCCGCCGACCCGACCTGCCCGCGCTGTCAAGACGGTCCGGAGGACCTGGAGCACTGGCTCAGCTGTCCGGCCCTCCGGCCCACCAGGCTCTCAATATTCGACGAGAATGAGTTGGGTCCCTCGATTCTGACCGCCGCCCCTGCGAGGTCAGTGGCGCTCGCGAGGCGCAGCCTTCTTTGACTGGCCTCGGCGCCTGTGCCCCTGCAAAAAAAACAAGCAAAAGCAGCAGCAGCATCGCTGCAGTGCAGGCATTGAGTACTCGGAGGCCTGACATCACAGAAGGCTCTGATGAAAATGGCCCTGTGCCCTGACTGGCTTTTACGAGTATGTCAGCAGTTTCTTATTTATATTTTTTTATAAATGCCGCAGGAGCTGAGGGACGATGCAAAATAAACATTTCACGTGTCGATTGCTCAGGCGGGGTAGCGAGAAACTCCAGACGAAAGTTCTATTGAAGAAACGATGCCACACAGTCTAGGTAATCTAGGCATCTCAGCTGGCTTATGCAATGGACATTGTAGTAAAACTTATTTTTGGCTTGGCGTGGGCGCCACACCCAGGCTAACTGTAAACAGACAGTCAGTGATTTCAATAGCTCGTAAGAGATAAAACGCAATTGAATGTTTCCAAATTTAGACTTAAGTCAAGTCAAGTCAAGTTAAAACTTAGCGAAGACTTAGCGTCTTGATTAACTGAAACATTTTCCTTTTAACAGTGTCTAAAAATGTTTAACTATGCCGCTAATATCGACAAATTACCGGTAGCAAGTGTACCCGTGACGTATTCCCGATCCCTTGCCTCGCTATTCCCAGATTTGGCTCTAAATCTCTGACTTGCAGTCTGTTGAGGAGATTGCCCGATGCATTGATAAGGACTGGCGCCCCATAGGTCATACCATTCTAAATGTTTGACCTATAAATGAGCCTGAGCGCCAGGTGAGAGATCCTGGTATTGCGAGCAATTCTCTTCAAGGCGTTGAGCTTGGCAATAGTGATACCCACTGTCCTGGATACATGCTATTTGAAGTTGAGATCTCTGTCCAAAGTGACCCCAAGAAAAGCGACCATGCGAGTAGAGCTTTCCCAGGCAGGAAGTTAAGCTAATCGGCGTGTAGTTCCTAATGACATGCATCGATTTTTTCGGTTTAGGAATTATCTTTATGATAGCTCTCTTCCATGCAGGCCTTGGGGAAAATGGCCTAAAAGAAAGCTAGCATCGAAAATTCTGGCAATGATTTTGACTGAATCTGGGCTAAGCCCACGCTTGAGTACTATACTGGGGATTTTGTCAGGACCGGGAGCACCTCCGGATCTCAACTTTTTAGTCTCCATAAGAATGTCAATATCAAGGATGTTGAGAATGTCGGATTCTATATCCTCCATATCGGGGTCATCAGGGTCGGCCGTGTCCCGGTGATAGGAGGGCTTTGTCATGGGGTCGAAAAATTTCATGGGACTCATTATTCTTGATTTCTTGGTACAACTTGGAGTTTCTATTTGGATGAGGCTGCGTTTGATTCTCGGGAAAATCTTGGAACAAATTAGCAGTCTTCTCTTTAGTTTCAGCAGAAATCTCTTTATAGCTAAGGGTATAGGGAACGAAATGGGTTTAAGGATTCGCTTGTCATTTTTTATATCCACCCAGAACTGGTGAGGTTCCATTCTGTAAATAGTTTTCGCAACTTTTTTACACATCCTCAAATTTTCTGTATCGATGCATTCTAATTGCATATCTGCTTTCTTTGGCAGCTTGGTTGGTTTAAAACTCTAAAGTTGTCAATCCTAGTCTTTTATAGAGTTTTCTAAGCTTCCTTCTGTTTTTGATCTTACAGATGATTAGTCAGCTAGCGGCTCCCTTGGGTCACCATAGGGGACAATTCTTCCATACCTTCAATGATTTTTCTCAGTAAGTTTTCAATGACAATGTCAAGATTCTCGGGAGTTGAGATTCGAGAGCAAATGAGACTACAGTTCTCAAGTTTGTCCTGAAGGGCATATCTAAAGGATTCCTAATCAGTATGCCAGAAGCTCTTGAGAGGTTAAGGGGCCTGTTTGGAGTTGTGGTCCAGATAGAGCTTAAGAAACTATAGGGACATGGTCACTGTCCTTACCCACCAGAACCTCACTGCACTGACAAGTTGGACTTTGGGAGAACAGATGCCCAGGTCAAGGCCATTTCCCACTGAATTACCACGACTATTGTTAATTCTGGTGCAGTCACCGTAACAATCGAGAGGAGCAGTAGGGTCGCGGTGGTTTTCCAACCATTCATACAGTTGTTTTCCAGGAAAATTGCCAGCGCTGTCACCGCCCAGCATGGGATTGTCGGCAATTTAGGTCACCCATCACAATCGACTTGGGGTAAGCTAGTAGTATTGCTCAAGGATCTCCAGATTAATTCTGTCAGGATAGGGGGCCCTGTACAAAATGACACCTGCAGGATGTCAATAGCTTTATTATTGAGTTTAACATCAAGGCAACTAAATTCGTTGATATATTTGTCTAAATACTTCTTAATGCTTGAAATTTTTAGGGTATGTTTATAGGCAGCTGCCAGTCCTCTGCGACATTCAGGGATATAAATACCTGATAATGGCATATAGCCATTTAAAAAAATATCAACTTTGGTATATTAAGCCCAGACGTTTCTGAGAAAAGACCAATGTCGATATCTTCATTGTACAACCACAGTTTTATTTCATAAATCTTGTTACCCAGCTTGTTAACAAGTAGCATTCCGGAAGAGGGCAAAGTACAAGCTGTGCTTTTTTCTGAAACCCGCAGGAGCACGGCACCATTGTTGGCTACCCGGGTGCTCAGGAATTCCAGCCAGCCGGAGACCTGCTGTTCGCCGAGTGCGATATTCTGATCCCAGCCGCTGTGGAAGGCGTCCTGCACCGGGACAACGCCGACCGAGTGCTGGCCAAGTTGGTTGTGGAAGGTGCCAACGGCCCAACAACAGTGGAGGCGGACAGGATCCTGCAGTCCAAGGGAGTCCTGGTGCTGCCTGACCTGTTTGCCAACGCTGGCGGAGTGACCGTCTCCTATTTCGAATGGCTGAAGAACCTCAACCACGTGAGCTACGGCCGACTGATGCTCAAGTACGAGAAGGACTCCAATTATCACCTGTTGCGCAGCGTTCAAGAGTCGCTGGAGCGCAAGTTCAGCAAGAAGCAGCAGGGCTCCGAGATCCCCATCACGCCTAGCCCCGAGTACGAGCTCCGGATGGCGGGCGCCGGCGAGAAGGACATCGTGAGCTCCGGCCTGGACTGGACGATGAACAAGGCCGCCAGAGAGATGATGCACACGGCAGCCAAGTACAATCTGGGCTGGGACCTGCGCACCGCGGCCTATGCCACTGCTATTGAGAAGGTCTTCTGGGTGTACACAATGTCCGGGCTTATCTTTGTGTAGCCATTCTGCTGGATAACAGACCTGACTAAGAGACCTGCGTTTGCTACTCCCCGATCGATATCTTAGGAGAGGAGCAATGAGAAATCAGAGCATGAAATGCACTTTGTTAGTTTAGAAGCAACCGTTCTGATTGGCCTAAATTAACGAACTTTAGTGTTAGAAGATATCCATCAGTTCATCAGCTTTTTGTCGAAAGTATGCGATGTACTTTCTTGCGGAATAACCCACTAAAAAGGTACGATTTTTTGTTCATTAGATCTCGCCTTTACTTCAAGAATAGGTGTGTATATTTAAGTTAAAATAAAAACTATTTAAATAAAGTTCATAGCAAGTTACGTTTTCAAATAAAGTGAATTTTAATTTTAGTCTGACACCATATTTGACCTTTACTGACACTTTAGAGAGGGAGACTCATAGATACGAGTAAACGGTCTCTCAGTGGTTTATTATCTGACACAAGTTGACTTCGCTCGCACACAGTGCCAGCCGGTGCCAGGCTGGGGGCGAAGTCCATCAAGGCCTCACTCAGCCTGAGCATACTCATTGCCAATTTTCACTACGTCAACCTCGGGTCGGACTTTCTCGTACAGCCTGGGGAAGGCGCCCTCGGCGTGGTACTTCTTGCGCGCCCGGTTGTAGGCCTCCAGGTCGAACATCTCGTTGAACTCCTCCTCGGTGAGGAAGATGTCAGCGTACAGGAAGCTGTAGCCGCCCACTTTGCGGATGAAGGCCTCCATAGCGCGCATGCTCTCAACCGGGTTGTAGTAACCGCGCTTTCGCCTCACCGGTCCCGGGGTGCCGTAGACGCCCAGATCGTAGAACATGCCGTAGTTCGCGCCCGGGCACATCTGGTCGGATTTTGGCGACCTTAGCTGGCCCCGGTTGCTGGGGCCATGGTCGTAGATTCGGCAAGGATAAATCAGGACAGGATAAGTGTCGAATAGCTTCTCAGACAGGTCGATGGACTCCTCTAGCACTGTCATTGGAAGCACGATGTCTTGGAACACCTGCTTGGAGAATGTCATCGCCCGGATGCCAGGGGTGGTGGTGAACTTCAAGAAGGCCGGCTTTGGCGGGCAGAGCCAGCCGAGGAACAGGCGGAACACGGGATGGTTGCCAAACGGGATCATGGACTCCAGCACCCAGAAGATGGCTCTATTGTGCCGCAGTAGGTAGTCGCGCAGTGGGATGTACTCATCGGACTCTCCCTTGGTCAGGAACGTCTCAACGTGCTTATAGAACCAGGGCTTGTACCAGCGCGTCACATGGTTGACCTTGGCGGCCTTCTCCGGGGTGTCCACCTTGGCGAAGTTGCCAACCATGATGACGGCGCTGTCCCGATCAAACACGGTGGCTTCCAAGTAGTCGGGCAGTTTAGCGTCCTTGTCCAGAGCACCACTGAGCTCGCGCATCCGGTCGCAGTACTGCTTCTGGCCGCGGACTGGGATGTAGCGCATGTGTACGAACTGCTTGACTGGGATGATCTGCAGCTCCAGGGCGACAAGAAAGCCCAGGGTGCCGTGCGACCACGGCAGGCAGTAGTACAGGTCCTTGTGCTCGTTGTCTGCTGTAGCTCGGACCAGGCTGCCGTCGCCAAGGACAACATCGTAGCTGACGATGGTCTCCTGGTACAGGCCGACCCGGTGACTGTATGTTGTCATACCAACGCCGAGAGCCAAACCGCCGCAAGTTGCGTCGCTAATCTCCAAGGTGACAGCCAAGGTGTAGCCGCGCGGAATCAAATATCGAGTGATATCGCCAACAGTAACCATGGGCTCGACTCGGACAACCATGCGTTCGGTGTCCAACTGCAGGATGTCGTACAGATCCACGGGTATGCGATGGCATTCGGACTTCTTGAAGAAGGTGGTGGACAGCGACAGCCAGTTGGGCCGGCTGGTGCACATCGGGCGTCGGCTGGGCGCGTCCTGCTTGTTCCAGTCGCCAACTCGGCGCTGAATCTGACGGACTCGAGCGTCGTGTCGTTCCGGCGCGCTGAGCAGAGTCCGCTGGAACCATTTGTAGAGGCTCAGGCCGGTGTCGAATATGAAGGAGGCCGGCAGGCAGAAAAGCACAATCACCAGGCCGCGGTTGTCCTCCAGCCAGCGGATGAGGCGCTTCTTGAGGCCGGGCGGCTGCGGCGACCGGGGTTGAAGAATTTTTTAATTAAAATAATCAAACCTATTATTATTTGGCATTCTATTATATTTATGCATTCAGGGCGATGGCTTTAGGGAACGATGATCTCAGGGGCCTGGGGGAAGGGCGCGCTTTCACAAGCTCGAAATTTCATATTGATTTGAAGCCTTCGAAAAGACTTGTTAAAATGCTAGTCACTCCTGTTAGTGTTTAGCCTTGCCTTGGGAATGATTGCCACGTACTTATCAAAGCACTCACCAACAAGTCGAACGGGTTCATTCTGCGGAAAGTTTTTTACTGGATTAGTTCTTTATTTGACCAATAAATGCGCTATTCTAATCGGGCTTTAAAATGTCACTAGCTAATGAACAGTTTCAAAGCGAGGGCTTTTCACTAAGGCAAAGCCCCTATCTTTTATAATGGAATTACTCGTCCTTTGCTAACTGTACTAGAGAATCGGGGCTGAGAGAGGGGGAATGGCTTTTGGGTTCATACGCGCGGTCGTAGTGTACACACAGTCCACTAACGTACATTGGTAATAAAACCCTATCTAGACTATATAAATATATACAGTGTACACTAAAACAGTTTGGCAGTGTACATTTGAATAAAGCCAACGAATCTAGAAGTAAGAGTGCAAATAGCGGCTGGCTATCACGTGAGTAGAGTGTGACGGCACAGTCTGCTTATTTAGTGGTCAGATTCAAAGCTCTAATCAACGTTTACGTTGTTAATAAATTTTCATTCATTTTCTTAGAAGCTTTTTTGTTAATTGAATGACAGTCGTAATATAAACGAATAAAAAATTAAATAGCAAGCTTCAATAATCTTGTCTGTTATTATAAAGTTAAGCGGACAAAAGCTTAGACTGAATTGTCGATCGGTCTTCATTTATTCATTTTTACATTAAAAAAGCACGATTTATTCATTCGTCTCATCAATCACGTTATCATTTTGTTTCATTAGCACAATTACAAGTTAATAAAGGTGCATTAAACACGAAGGTAAAATATCGAGAGCTATTTGAAGCAAAGCTTGAACACCAAAACTTTTAAAACTTTAAGGATCAATGGGACAGGGAAGTCAGGCAAGCCGTATTAAAAGCAAAAATTGTCGGCAACTATATAATAAAAAACGGTGATAATTGTACATTGCACTTTAGACTAAGAGTATTATTGAAAAGCGCAACTTTTACTAGTTTCTTCACAAGCTCACATAAAAAATTTATAAAAGTATGCAGCATACTAGTCGGGCAAAATTTATGTGTAGTACGAAAATAGGGTTTGAAAAGTGTCCGTGAAAAATTATGGGTTTTGCTTTTAATAGCTGAACTAATATCCGTTTGAAACTACTTACATAAAATCGATCAGTAGGCAAGGCGGTTAATTAAATTTAAAATTCAAGAGGCAAAATACCAGACGCTTTTAGAATCACACGGACACGGCAAGGCGTTGCGACTGCGGCAGTCGAGGCGGCACCGGTGGCGGCTGCTGAGGAATCGCCAGCGTTACCGCGCCGACCGACAGGATGACTGGCTGAGGTTGCGGAGCTCGCCGATCAACATCGTCAGCGACGAAGCTGTCCAATGGCTGCAAACGACGTCGGCAGCATCGGTTAGCCAGGCGGCGGTGGCGCCAGTAGCTGAAGCAGATGTAGGCCAGGGCGATGCCCAGGTTTGCCGAGGCTATACCGACGAAGATGATTCTCTGTATCCGGCGCTGCGGGCTTGACGGCGGCTGCTGAGTTGGCGTTGAAGGACTCGCCGTCGACGTACCGGATTGCTGCTCTGCAGCCGAGTCGGCTGCGTTGGCTTCGAAGAAGAGCACGAAGATAATCACGATGGCGAATGTGAGAAACAGGGCGTACACGATGAAGGGGACTTCATTCGAGCAGGTTGCCACGCTTATCCGCTTGCAGAGTCCGCCGTCGCCTCCATCGATAATTTCGTTCTCTAAGCCGGTCGGCTGACGGCAGATCTCGCAGGCGCTCAGGCCCCTGGCAAGGTAGTAGCGTCGGTAGCAACTGGAGCACACGTGGCGTACGCTGCCAGTGCAGGCGCATCGCAGGCGGTGCAGCGGCGGTCGCTGACTGAAGCGCAGCTGCCTCCGCTGGCAGCCGGGGCAGAACAGGCGGCAGCAGCAGTCGCGGGAGCAGCCGGCATCGGCTGCCAGCAGTTCAGCCACCGAGCTGCGACAGATTCGGCACTCGTCTGTTTCCTCCGTCTGCGTTGGGGGATTTAATAATGCATTTTGCTCTGCATGGGGTCACAAGTCACATCACATGTTCAGAAACGGGACATCACCTGTTAGATAAAAGAAACACCACCTGTTAGATAAAGGGATATCACCTGTTAGATAAAGGGATATCACCTGTTAGATAGGGGATATCACCTGTTAGATAAAGGGATATCACCTGTTAGATAAAGGGATATCACCTGTTAGATAAAGGGGATATCACCTGTTAGATAAAGGGGATATCACCTGTTAGATAAAGGGGATATCACCTGTAAGAAAAGGGTCCATAAGCTGTCAGACAAAGGACAGAGCATAAAGTTCAAGAGATATTAGCTCTATCTCTAGAGTGTCTATATCTCAGCTCTGTCTTTATCCCTATGCTATTTCTAGAACTTTATGGGGCAGAGCATCACCTGTCAGTCAAATAGCCCTGCTCCTAAGCGCTGTCAGGAACACAAAGTTACACACCTGTTCATCGAATGCTGCTGTCTCCTCCACTCCATCACTAGCCGCTGCCGCCATTATTTATTAATATTTTAAAATAAAGGTCACAGTTATTAACAGCTAAAAGTGCTATAATTGTCTTGGTGCGTATGAACGATAATTATTTGATCATGAAATACGCAGGCAGACATAAAAGTGAGAAATTGACTGAGGCAATATAAGTGCTTTTGCACCTTGGCAGTAAGCTCTATTTAAGTCAGATATTTATTGAGTGGAGGGTTGGCGTA
Source organism: Macrostomum lignano (assembly GCA_002269645.1). Lineage (NCBI taxonomy): Eukaryota > Metazoa > Platyhelminthes > Macrostomidae > Macrostomum > Macrostomum lignano. The sequence continues at coordinate 17,679 of NIVC01000721.1, forward strand.
ATTATAGCTTTATTGACTCCACTGAGGTTGTTGTGAAATGTACACAGATATAACAGGTGCATGTACTCGCGTGTACTGTTTCAAGTTATACTATGGAGGCTAAAATGTTGAGCCAGTTGAGATACATCGATACTCATGCAGGCACCCACACCACACATGGTCTATCTGAGTTCTCGCAAGCAAATTGCAATTCAAAAATTGCAAAAAATTGCACAATATCCTGTGATTCCAATTAGAAACCTTTCCGCCATCACGACTATGATCAACTATCATTTTGGTGTGCATCACGAAAGTGAACATTTTTTCAATAATATATATGTCCACTGAATTATGCTGAATTGTGCTCAACAAGCTAATGTTACATGATGTATGTAAGGACTACTCAAGTAGGACGGACGGGAAACTATGTTTCTTAGAAAATGTTTTCTGAGGCTGCTTTTCGCCGAAAAATGCACTACGGAGATAGGAAGTTTTCATTTTTCAGCATAAAATTGTTATTGCTTTCGATAGGAGGCAGATCCTATGTTAATATTTTTAAATGTTGTGCCTTTCTTATTGCTCTGTTGATATTCACAAAGCTTTTCGTTCAGACGCAAATTATTCAAGACGCAAAGTCTAGGGTTAACATTGAATGTAACTTGAAAATTTGGAAATAGCCGAGTTCTACTCTCTTATCAAAGGCACTACTCACCGTCTGTTTACAGCTAGAGCGAGTCTTACTACAATAAAACACTCCATTGAAGCTGCCAGAGACGCATAAAAACCGAGACTGCGTGGCATCGTTTCTTTAAAAAGAATTACGGCCGCTCCCCACTGACACGTGTGTTATACAAATGTGACCTTTCATCTCACGTACGTCTCATGTATCATCTCACGTACACATACGCCACCCGCCCTTGCAATTGACACGTGAAATGTTTATTGTGGGTCTCCCTCAGCTCCTGCGGCATTCACAAAAACATAAATAGGAAACTGCTAACCTACTCGTAACAGCCAGTCAGGGCACAGAGCCATTTTCACCAGAGCCTTCTGCGATGTCAGGCCTCCGAGCATTGAATATCTGCACTGCAGCGATGCTGCTGCTGCTGCTGGCCAAGCCACTCGACTCCGCCCAGACCAGAGATCCCTTCTACATCATCGCCCACATGACCAACAGTCCGCACTCGCTCGACTGGGCAATCCGCGAGGGCGCCAACGCAGTTGAAGCGGACATCCAGTACGACGGATATGGCAACCCGACTGAGTTCGAGCACCGTGGATTCTGCGACTGCATCTGCCCACGCCCCGGCAGCTACCACATATGTAGCCACTCGCTCAGGGGCTGCTCAGGCAGAGGCGCCAGTGCTAGCGCCTCCAGCCACCTGCGCCACATGGCGAGGCTGCCTGGACTCGCTCTCATCATCCTGGACGGCAAGGTGGACCCAAAGTGGGGCGACAGACTCGCCACTGCTGGCGCCAACCTCGCCAGGCTCGTGGAGCGCGAGCTCTTTGGTAACGGCTACCGCGGCAAGGTCGTCATCTCGGCCGGCAAGATCAACTGCTTCGAGTACGTCTACGCGGCGGCCAGGACTGCCAGCGGATTCCGCAACAAAGACCGCTACTACTTCTCCTTCGACCAGGAGGGCGATAAGTACAGCTCCGTGGCCGCCATGCTGTCCAGGTTTACCCGGAAGCGCGCATTCGGCACCGGAATCAGCGCCTGCGCGCCCGGCACCTACTACAGCGGCATCAGGCAGGCCGTGGCCGGCGTTCGCAGCGGCCAGATCGGCCTGACCTACATCTGGACACTTGACAAAGAGTCCTCCATGAAGTCCTACATCAACCTGGGAGTGCACGGCATCATCACCAACCGGCCTGGACTGCTCAAGAAGCTGGCGGGAAAACTCGGACTCCGACTGGCCCGGCCTGGAGACGCCATCCCGATCGCTAGGGCGGACGTGAGCTCGCCGAACAACTGCGACTGCGACTATCACAAGGGCGGCTGCACCATCTCCTCTCCCGCTCCGCCGTTCAAGGCCTGCCGCTGCAAGTACAAGGGCTTCTGGACCTGCGGCGGCTCGGTTGTGAGCTGCAGCAGCTCAAATTTCAAGTGCAGAAACCCCGACGGGTCCAGGGCCTCTTGCCGAATTGGTGGCGGAGACTGCGGCGGCTATTGATAACGTTTCTACTGAATATTGTAATGCTTTTCACTAGTGAGTGACAGACTAGGGTGACAGTCTGATTGATTTACAAACAACGGAGTGACAGGATAGCATAGTATAGTTGAGACTAATCCGCTTGCTTGGATGTAACCATTATAAAAGCAGAAAACGATAAAAAATTATTTCAGGATTCAAGAAAGTTCCATGCCAAAAACTATGATACGAGTGTAAATATAAACGTGGTTTCACTCTCAATTTAATTATTTCTTACCAATTATTAACACATTCGTATTTTCGCATTACAATGACAAATTCCTATTTATTTAACACCGCTGCAGGCTTCATTAAACTCACGACTTTTATTGCTATTTCCCTAGTACTTCCGCAAGCAGGCGGAATTCGAATTGCAGATGTCATCGTCGGCAGAGCTGTTGAAGCCCTCACCTTGAAGTCTGGAGTCGGTGCAGCCTGGATAGTTTGGGCTCTTCCACCGGGAGATCTGCATGAGAGCTTCTCAGATTGGAGAGAAAACTAAGAAGCAATTCTACGGTCTTCTGAGACAGTGAGCTGGCTTTAGCCAGAGATCAGATGGGGCTTGCTAACATGTGTAGCGTCTATAAAATCTCGAACATCTCTAGGAAAGCCTCATCGGGGACTATTAGGCTTCAAAGGATTCACCGTCTTGAGCAGCCCGTTCGCTTTAGCGCCTTCAATGTATCGAGCACAGACCATATATTCTTGCAGCTCGCACACTCCATCGGTGGCAATACAGTGCAGCTTTAAAGACAGGCTGTGCAAGGCCAGATTGCAAACTCAGACTTTTTCTAAGATCCTTATGCATTATCTACTGCGCCGTCGGCGACTCCAGCTCGCAGGCCATCTCATCCGCGCCGAGTCGTACTGCCCACAGCCGGTGCAGGAGGTGCTGCTGCTCACGCTGCAGGCACCCTACCGGCGAGGTCAAGCGCGAACTCGGCGTTATGTCGACTGTCTGCTGGCTGACGCCGGCGCCCCGGACACTGCCGGTGGCGCGGCTTTTGTTCGCGCCCAAGCCATGAAGCGCGCCCTGTGACGCTGACTTTTACCATCATGACAGCGTATTTTGTTGTTGTGTTATGCACAGAGGGTAATATAGTCTTGTGCATCCTTATGCACAGAGGGTAATATAGTCTTGTGCATAAAGTCACCGCTATCTGCACAACTAATTTATGTCAGCAGTTAGAATTTTTAAAAGACAACTGCGAAGTACCCTGGGATCGACACACTTTATTTTGGAATTCAAAACCTTGATATACCTTTTCAACTTCGGATTCGTCAATAGTGAGTTCAAATTCGTCAGCGTATGCAAAACTATATAGCGCTCAAGGGGAAGAGAATGAGTGTCTATGGTAAATTTTCGCCATAGAAAGTGACTTCGAATTCGTCTAAGTAAGTGAAATTCGTCAGTGCAAATACAGCCTGACCAGAAAAAGTGTCTGCTTTGTCCATGGCAAGAAAAGAAGTTGTCTATGGTAAATTTAAGTAAGAAAGTCAGCGAAGTTCGTCTGTGGAAAAGTAGCCCAATTGCCTGAAATCTTCATTTCATGCTTTGATTGTTGTCAGAGATGCCCTACATGAGAATTTCGTCTGTGGATCGCTCTCAAAGAGTATTGAGGTCGCCTAGTACTCAACCTCAAAATTCAGGTCGGCCTCAATACTCTTTGATCGCTCTAGACTCGTGCGATGTTTTCAACAAGGACGAGACTGGAGACAACTCGCAATTGAACTGGATATCAAGATGACAACTGCTAGTGACATCATCAGGAGATATGTTGATGAGGGTAGGATTGATCTTAACGCGCATGGAGGTGCAGTGAGACCAAAGCTTTCTGAGGAGATGCTCGGGGCGTTGGCGAGGTATGTGGAAGAGAAGCCGACTGTGACCCTCAAAGAAATGCAGCAAAAGCTTGTTGCAGATTTTCCCGCTGCTTCTGCTGTGACAACCCAGGCAATCAGTCGTCGGCTTGACGGGACTTTGTGCGTTACATTGGCTGTTTGTTGTCATGTAGGGCATCTCTGACATTAATCAAAGCATGAAATGAAGATTTCAGGCAATTGGGCTACTTTTCCACAGACGAACTTCACTCACTTTCTTACTTAAATTTACCATAAACACCTTCTTTTCTTGCCATGGACAAAGCAAACACTTTTTCTGGTCAGGCTATTTGCACTGACGAATTTCACTTAGACGAATTCAAAGTCACTTTCTCTAAAAATTTACCATAGACACTCATTCTAGCTCTTCCGCTTGAGCGCTATATAGTTTTGCATACGCTGACGAATTTGAACTCACTTTTGACGAATCCGAAGTTGAAAAGGTATAGTTTACGCCTTCCAAATCTTCCAAATTAACAATTTTCCATTAGTTTTAAATTAACTTGCAGATGTAAACAAGTTAAATTTGTTCAGCCATAATGTACATTAGCCACTGAAATGTACATGTAAGCATAACATGTCATGAACAATTAGTGGGTAACGAAGAACGCGTCCATCGGCCAGAATCCGGCCGAATGAATGATGCTGATAATTTTCGTGGTAGCTAATATGTGAACTTTATATTCCTAGTTGATAAAAGTATGCCATTTGTTTTTTCCTAAAATGACGAAATACACACACTATTGTTCCCACCATGCATCTCACAAAGTTTGAAGTTTCCGAGCTTAAGGAAAGTATATTAAAACAAATATACGATTATTTCTTTAAAAGGTATAATCAGATGCTAAAAACTGTATATTTTTGCATGCTTAAAAAAATACATTTAATTTAAAAGCCGCTATTTAATCATTTTGCATTGAGATATATGCTTCCATGGTTGAGTGTTGAGTCCCATGTTTAAACTGAGTTTGTCTCGCGATTAGCCTGCTCTTTATATTATTAAGAATTTTATTCGATCAAAAATCGTAATTTCGTAACGCGCTCCGTTATTGAAATATACTGATAAATTTATTGACAACTTGTTGAAAGTTTTACGAAAACTTGAGCAAAATGAGCCAGCGCCAAGTCTTACAAGGTAAGTTATGTAGCAAAATTGAGATATTTTTCTCTGTTCTCAGTTTTCTGGTCTGTAATGACAATGTAATGTTATAAAATAAATGCTAAGTAGAATTTAAAAATAACTTTTAAAAATAAAAATAAATACAAGCCCTGTGCTAGTAGCCCTTAATAATAAAATGCACTGCTTAACTTTAATCCTCACATTTCATAAATGGTGATATAGCCAAAAACAAAAAACAGCTTTAAACTCTGTCATGTAGACTACATTTTTACTTTTACATACTGCATGCTAATGATTATTGCTACTTTGATACTTTGACTTATCCCAATTAAATCCACTTGCATTTTTGTCAAACAGAATATTATAGAAGTAAAAATGATACAATTTAATTTTGTAATATGATGTGTGTTGATAAAATTACACTCTTAGTCTTTGATTTTAAGTAGAGTATGTGTCCATCTTTTTTTAAACAAGAAACGAAACGCTTTGAAAATCCTTAAATTTCCCATAATTAAAACTATATAGTTACTGCACTGCAAGCTTAATAAGTAAAATATACAGATGTTTGTAAAAAAACAAGTCATGAAAATCACGAAGCGGATTTTACGCTTCTGAAATCATCCTCTTATTTCTGCTCAGTGTTCGAGCAATACCAGAAGGCCCGCACTCAGTTCGTGCAGACGGTGGCGGAGCTGGCCACCCGGCCGCAGAACATCGAGACTCTGCAGAACGCCGGCGTCATGTCCCTGCTACGACCGCTGCTGTTGGACATTGTGCCAACCATCCAGCAGACTGCCGCCCTAGCACTGGGCCGCCTGGCTAACTACAATGACGAATTGGCCGAAGCTGTCGTAAAGGGTGACATCCTGCCGCAGCTGGTCTACTCGCTTGCTGAGCAGAATGTGAGACGAGCGATCAGTTCTAACTTATTCCATTTACTCCTGCTCATTTATTTGCCCTGGTGCTGGACCGCCGCTCTCTCCACCCACGTCCCTCCCTGCCCCGGTGCAAGTCGCCTGATTCGACCGCCGCTCTCCCCACCCACGTCCCTCCCTGCCCCGGTGCAAGTCGCCTGATTGGACCGCCGCTCTCCCCACCCACGTCCCTCCCTGCTCTGGTGACCGCTGCTCTCCCACCCACCTCCCAGGGACCCTGGTCCAAGTCGCCTCGTTGGACAGGACAGCTACTCCCTACCTCCTATCAGTGAGGCATATTCATATCAGTCATCGCGGCCACGACTCCCCCTATAATTATTGCAGCGCTTCTACAAAAAAGCCGCCGCCTTCGTCCTCCGCGCCGTGGCCAAGCACTCGCCCGAGCTCGCCCAGGCCGTTGTGGACTGCGGCGCCCTGGACGCCCTGGTCATCTGCCTGGAGGAGTTCGACCCTGGCGTGAAGGAGAGCGCCGCCTGGGCTCTCGGCTACATCGCCAGGCACAGCGCCGAGCTGGCGCAGTCCGTGGTGGATGCTGGCGCCGTCCCTCTGCTGGTGCTCTGCGTCCAAGAACCGGACCTCAGCCTGAAGCGTATCGCCGCTTCCGCCCTATCGGACATCAGCAAGCACTCGCCAGAGCTCGCCCAGACCGTGGTGGACGCTGGCGCCATCGCCCACCTGGCCCAGATGGTGCTCAACCCGGATGCTAAGCTGAAACGCCAGGTGTTCTCAGCGCTGGCCCAGATCGCCAAACACTCGGTGAGGAATCTGGAGTGATTATAAAGCCCCTCTGTCTGAAGATTTTAACACAGATGGGATTTCAACTTAAGGCTCTACTTAACAATTCGAAACAGAGGAAGTTGATATCTTCTTTTCTTGCGAATTTGAGATAAGATTCGCAATGAGTAGCAATCATTTTAGACAGCTTCCAACCCCTCGTTCTCGAATTCTCAACCCTTATCGCATGCACTACGCTCGTATAATGAGTGAATTTGTAGCTCGTATCATAGCAGCCGAACTTTGATTCGCAGGTCGACCTGGCAGAAATGGTCGTTGAAGCGGAAATCTTCCCGGCCGTGCTCACCTGCCTGAAGGACCCGGACGAGTACGTTCGCAAGAACTGTGCCACGCTGATCCGGGAGGTGGCCAAGCACACGCCGGAGCTGTCGCAGCTTATCGTCAACGCCGGTGGAGTCGCCGCCATGGTTGACTTTGTCGGCGACAGTCGCGGCAACGTCCGCCTGCCGGGCGTCATGATGCTGGGCTATGTGGCCGCCCACTCGGAGAACCTCGCCATGGCCATCATCGTGTCCAGGGTGAGTGGCTGGGGAATCCGGTCTCTATGGCTGGGGGAATCCGATCTCTATGGCTGGGGAGAATCCGATCTCTATGACTGGGGGAATCCGATCTCTATGGCTGGGAGAACCCGGTCTCTATGGCTGGGGGAATCCGATCTCTATGGCTGGGAGAACCCGGTCTCTATGGCTGGGGGAATCCGATCTCTATGGCTGGGGGAATCCGATCTCTATGGCTGGGAGAACCCGGTCTCTATGGCTGGGGGAATCCGATCTCTATGGCTGGGGGAATCCGATCTCTATGGCTGGGAGAACCCGGTCTCTATGGCTGGGGGAATCCGATCTCCATGGCTGGGGAGAATCCGATCTCTATGACTGGGGGAATCCGATCTCTATGGCTGGGAGAACCCGGTCTCTATGGCTGGGGGAATCCGATCTCTATGGCTGGGAGAACCCGGTCTCTATGGCTGGGGGAATCCGATCTCTATAGCTGGGGGAATCCGATCTCTATGGCTGGGAGAACCCGGTCTCTATGGCTGGGGGAATCCGATCTCTATGGCTGGGAGAACCCGGTCTCTATGGCTGGGGGAATCCGATCTCTATAGCTGGGGGAATCCGATCTCTATGACTGGGGAGAATCCGATCTCTATGACTGGGGAGAATCCGATCTCTATGACTGGGGAGAATCCGATCTCTATGACTGGGGAGAATCCGATCTCTATAGCTGGAGGAGTGGGAGAATCCAGGCTACTGGGTGAGTCCTGGGCACTGCAGAATCTTGAGTACTAGGGTAATCCGATTGGAAATTCTATCTCTAACTTGGGAATGTCGGGTACTGGGGGAACCCGATCCTTGAGAACAATAAAACGCCGGCGAGTTTTTATCCTTAACTAAGTAGTATGATACTTCAAGTATTATCCATATCATCCCAATCCTTCAGGGCGTCCTGGGGCTGGACGCGGTGCTCCAGACGGAGCCAGAGGACCATATCCAGGCCGCCGCGGCCTGGTCTCTGGGCCAGATTGGCCGGCACTCGCCCGAGCACGCCAAGTCCGTGGCGCAGGCCAACGTTCTGCCGAAATTGCTGCGCGCCTACCTGCGGCCGGATGTGAGCGAGGATCTGCAGATCAAGGTGAGGAGCAAGTCATGCGCTGGTTTCTCTTTGGAAAAAAGCCATTGTCCTAATTTGGCTCCGCGTATTTTAGACCACCACTCAACCACCATTCTTCCTGCTCTGGTGCAAGTCGCCTGATTGGACCACCGCTCTCCGCACCCACCTCCCTCCCTGCCCTAGGGTAAAGGACCTCGAACCAGCCAATCAGGTCCAGTTGACTATTTTAAACGCTCACCCCAATACCCACCACCCCATCGCCCTATCGCAGTCGAAGAAGGCTCTGAAGCACATACTGCAGAAGTGCGTGCATCTGGAGGCCTTGGAGCCTTTACTGCAAGAGGCGCCGCCAAACATCCTCAAGCACGTTGTCGCCCAGTTTAGCAAGGTGCTGCCGCACAATCCCAAATCTCGCCGGCTGTTCGTGACGTCTGGCGGCCTGAAGAAGATTCAGGAGATCCGTGCAGAGCCGGGCAGCGCTCTGGCGGAGTACATCAACACTATCAATAACTGCTACCCGGAGGAGATTGTCAAGTACTACAGCCCCGGCTACTCAGACGCGCTGCTGGAACGGATCGAGCATTACCTGCCTCAGGTGTGATCGAATTCGACTAAAGTTTATAATCGAGGATTGTTTACAGCCCGCGAATCTGTGTAAAAATTGGCTTTATGTGCATATTCGCCCTTACCCGGCGTACTAACCGCGCCCAACTGGGCTTAACCAACGAGCACTACTAGTAAAAGTACAAATAGATATTCATTAGCCAAATTGGAATTTTTTCAATTAATTATAAATCTCGTTGGACGAAAAGCACAGAGAAGTTTAAAATGATCTTCAGAAAGTAAGAAGTTGACGACTAGATAATATTGAAGCGAGAAATGACCAATATAAGATAGAGTACATAATTTAGCAACAATCGGCCTTCAAAAGTTACTATTGGCCCAAAAACACAGGTTCTAGGTCATTCCATGTGGATGTAAACACCTCAAATTTAAGATAGTTTAAATCCTTTACTTGCAAAAAATGAGACAATTACAAGTTATTTGTGTTATTTTTTTAGAATGACACTACAGTATCAAGCTGTGATTTGTTTTACTTTTTCCCTTTGCTGTGCGTCAATATTTTGTTGCGTGCCGTCTGTAATGTATATTTTATTTCAAGTAATTGCTACGAATATGTGTCTGAAATAACAGAAGCCATTCGCAGTTAAAACACTAACAGTTAAACTTGAACTTGATTTTCAAATTGAGGGTAAGTAGCGAACAACAAATTTTGGTATAAAAAAATGTTAATTAGGTTTTCAGAGTCATGCCTTACTCAACCAAAAATTGTATTGTTGTCATGCAGTCAATGCAGTTGAGGGTTACTCAAGATCTTATAGCTGACTACTATTGTGACTATATGTCGGGTATGTACTTGCAGCCCATCCTGATGTGGCGCACCGCCGCCTTGAGGGGACCGGCCTGGTTGAAACGGCGCAGTACCACGGCGTAACTGTACGCCTGCGTGTTGCAGCCACTGAAATGGGGCGGCACAGCGAGCAGTCCGGCTGTTGAAGAGCTGACTGAGATCAGAGATCGGCTTACTCCTAACCAATCAGATATCTGCTCACTCCCAACCAATCAGGTATCTGCTCACTCCCAACCAATCAGAGATCTGCTCACTCCCAACCAATCAGAGATCTGCTCACTCCCAACCAATCAGAGATCTGCTCACTCCCAACCAATCAGGGATCGGCTCAGTTGCACACTGTCTAGAAACTGGTTGCACAATGACTAGAAACTGGTTGCACAATGACTAGAAACTGGTTGCACACTGTCTAGTCTAGAAACTGATTGCACACTGTCTAGAAACTGGTTGCACACAGTCTAGAAGCTGATGCACACTGTCTATAACTGATTGCAATGACTAGAAACTGGTTGCACACTGTCTATAACTGATTGCACAATGACTAGAAACTGATTGCAATGACTAGAAACTGGTTGCACACTGTCTATAACTGATTGCACAATGACTAGAAACTGATTGCACTGTCTAGAAACTGGTTGCACACTGTCTATAACTGATTGCACAATGACTAGAAACTGATTGCACTGTCTAGAAACTGGTTGCACACTGTCTATAACTGATTGCACAATGACTAGAAACTGATTGCACTGTCTAGAAACTGGTTGCACACTGTCTATAACTGATTGCACAATGACTAGAAACTGATTGCACTGTCTAGAAACTGGTTGCACACTGTCTATAACTGATTGCACAATGACTAGAAACTGATTGCAATGACTAGAAACTGGTTGCACACTGTCTATAACTGATTGCACAATGACCAGAAACTGATTGCACTGTCTAGAAACTGGTTGCACACTGTCTATAACTGATTGCACAATGACTAGAAACTGATTGCACTGTCTAGAAACTGGTTGCACACTGTCTATAACTGATTGCACAATGACTAGAAACTGATTGCAATGACTAGAAACTGGTTGCACACTGTCTATAACTGATTGCACAATGACTAGAAACTGATTGCACTGTCTAGAAACTGGTTGCACACTGTCTATAACTGATTGCACAATGACTAGAAACTGATTGCAATGACTAGAAACTGGTTGCACACTGTCTATAACTGATTGCACAATGACTAGAAACTGATTGCACTGTCTAGAAACTGGTTGCACACTGTCTATAACTGATTGCACAATGACTAGAAACTGATTGCACTGTCTAGAAACTGGTTGCACACTGTCTATAACTGATTGCACAATGACTAGAAACTGATTGCACTGTCTAGAAACTGGTTGCACACTGTCTATAACTGATTGCACAATGACTAGAAACTGATTGCACTGTCTAGAAACTGGTTGCACACTGTCTATAACTGATTGCACAATGACTAGAAACTGATTGCAATGACTAGAAACTGGTTGCACACTGTCTATAACTGATTGCACAATGACTAGAAACTGATTGCACTGTCTAGAAACTGGTTGCACACTGTCTATAACTGATTGCACAATGACTAGAAACTGATTGCAATGACTAGAAACTGGTTGCACACTGTCTATAACTGATTGCACAATGACTAGAAACTGATTGCACTGTCTAGAAACTGGTTGCACACTGTCTATAACTGATTGCACAATGACTAGAAACTGATTGCACTGTCTAGAAACTGGTTGCACACTGTCTATAACTGATTGCACAATGACTAGAAACTGATTGCACTGTCTAGAAACTGGTTGCACACTGTCTATAACTGATTGCACAATGACTAGAAACTGATTGCACTGTCTAGAAACTGGTTGCACACTCACTGTTTGGCAGAGTCCACAACCAACTCACCTGACGCGATCAATTTGACAAACAAATTCAACAAAGCAGGCTGGCACGTCATTATAGATGCAACTATTCTGTACTAGAACGTCGCACTCCAGACCTTGAGCGATCGCTTGCTTCTCCAGACTAGAAGTTGACGTGGAATTCAAGCTCGGAGAAAATGAATTCGTAGCTAAAGTGCTTCGCAGTTCCTCGCGTTCGTGACGCAGCTGTCTCAACAGGCAGCTCAGGTCAGTCTGGTTCATCTTGACCTGCGGCAAATAGCGTTGAATAGAATAACAGGCGCAGGTGTCGCCGTTGCCTAGACAGAGTATTGGACACGAGCCGACAAGCAGAGCTAAGAGAATGCAGACGAACTGGTACTGCTGCATGGCCCAGTGGAATCTACGCGCACAAACATTCATAGAAAATATGAGACAGCAACCGGTCTGAGAACCTCTGCGACTCAGTTATATACGAAACTTCCGCATCCGTCACACCTATATTTAAGAGTAGATTTATCAGCGCTTTGGTGCGACTCATTCTCGATTAGATATTGCAGTTATACGCAAATGGTAATGGGGCAAACTTGATTCACTAGTATGCGCTGAACTGCCCCTCTGCCTACCTACCTGGCAACTCTCTACATGTAATTAATTGATAACAACGGCTGATAAGCAACAGCACCAAATAGCAAGTGGTGCCAAATAGCATATGGGTCGCCGCCAGGAGGCCAAAATACTCAATTTAGCTGGCCTAGACTCAAACACAATGACGCTAATGGTGCAATTTGGACCCCTGGTGCTGATGCCAGTAAGAGGACAGACGTTTAATTGAAGATTTAATCATTGATAATTAAACATGTCGCTTGAAAGTCTTTCGTGAGACTAGATTTCTCATTATTTTGTGCATATAGTACCACAGGAAACCAGCAACCAAACAAATTTAATAACTATAGTTCGCCTGTATGAAAAATTATACGAGGGACCACCATGGGACCAAGTGAGGGATCAGGATGTGCCCAAATGAGGGACCAGGATGTGACCAAATGAGGGATCAGGATGTGACCAAATGAGGGATCAGGATGTGACCAAATGAGGGATCAGGATGTGACCAAATGAGGGATCAGGATGTGACCAAATGAGGGATCAGGATGTGACCAAATGAGGGATCAGGATGTGACCAAATGAGGGATCAGGATGTGACCAAATGAAGCACCAGGATGTGACCGAATGAGGAACCAGGATGTGACCAAATGAGGAATCAGGATGTGACAAAGTAAGGAACCAGGATGTGACCAAATGAGGAATCAGGATGTGACAAAGTAAGGGACCAGGATGTGACCAAATAAGGGATCAGGATGTGACCACCGCACCCCAGAAAAAATACAAAGATGAAAAACACTTAGATTTCACATATAATCGGATTTTATTTTTTCAAAACGTGTTTTACGAGCTACAATGGTAGATGTGTATCTAGGTATAGGAAAAATACAGAAATTTAATAAGAGACAACTAAAGAGATATAACGAGATAAAGAGGAGCTTATTGAAACTAAAAAATGCATGGTTAGATAAGATTTTAACTATTTTTAACTTTTTAGTAAGTAAAGACTCGATAAATTTGTGCCTGCCATGTGTAGCATATGACAAAATAGATGTATATGAAGTAAAAATAGTGTTTAAATTGGAAGAGACTTTGAAATTTTGCACCAACAAACAAATGCAACTTAGTAGCTTGAAGTGTGGACTGTTTGGTCATTACAGATTGTAAAGTGAGCTCAGCAAATGGCAGTGGGATAAATAATAACTGACAGAGAGACAATAACTCATGCTTGTCGCTTGTTCAAATGTAATGCAATTTCGAGACTGTGGATTGGATGATTATTAGAGTGAGATTGGATTGGGATTCTTAGGTTAAGATTGGATTGGGGTTATTAGGGTGAGATTCGATGGGGATTCTTAGGAGAATGAGATTGGATTAGGATTCTTAGTGTGAGATTGGATGGGGATTCTTAGGGTGAGATTAGATTGGGGTTCTTAGGGTGAGATTAGATTGGGGATTCTTAGGGTGAGATTAGATGGGGTTCTTAGGGTGAGATTCGATGAGGATTCTTAGGGTGAGATTAGAAGTCGATTCCCAATAGAGGAAGTATAGCAATGAACTCCTAATGTTATTCCAAATTCAAGTTTCGAAGGAAATTCCAGTTCTCTTAAAGCCAGCGCCAGGGAACAATCAGAGAATCATCGATAGCCACCCAGGCGCTCGGTGACTGACTTGAATCTTTTTTTGCACGGCCACGAATTCCGCTGGATGCCGCCGCCACCGCCGCTGCTCAGCCGCGAACCTGGGCCGGCAGTCTTGGCAAGACCGCCGCCGCCCCGGCTACTCCGACAACCTCGAGGCCAGTTGGTGCCGCGGGAACTGTGCACAGCCGCAGATACGCCAGCAGGCAGCGGCATCGGCACGGATAAATCCAAGTTGTTCTCGTTGTCAATCAGCAGCATAGGGTGCGGCAGAGGTACGCCAGATTGAACTTCTTTAACTTGCTCAACTGGAGCGGCATCGCTTATTAGCATTGGCGGCGGCAGCTGGATTGGCTGAGGCGGCGGCGGCGGCAGGGGCAGAGCTTCTGCTGAATGATTAGACGAAGCTGATGCTGTTGACATTCGACGCTGGCGCAGCTGCTGCTGCTGCACATCGCGCCGGCAGACGCACAGGTGAGTGTACAGATCGTTAAAGTTGTCGAACTCGCGGCCAGGGCAGCTGTGACAGGCCATGCGCACACATTGCAGCTGGCGAACCAGGCTAAGGTTAGACCGGTTGAACTCTAGCACCAGGGACTGGCTGTCTGCCCCAATGTGATAGGCCAGTGTCATTGCTGATGGGGCAGCTGGGGAGGGCTGGCCTGACATGACTGCTTATAGAGCTGGAAAAATATTTTACTCTTGAAACTTAGAAAGAGAGTAAAGAAAGAAATTGGAATAAATGCAGACCTAAATGCTTTAACAGTCAAATAAATGAAATATTAGCATACATGCGCAACCTCCAAAATTCGGTCGGCCATGCGACTTAGTTTTAACAAAAATGCGACATAGTTTTTGGCCAAAAATGCGACCTACATGTAAAAAAACCCTAAAGCAAAATTAACGCAATTTTAGGTAAACGGCAGGAGTAACTTTGAATGTCTTATTAGGTCAAAATGCCTCGTCAGCTACTTAGTACTACTACTTTGGTGCATTTTTTTAGGTGGGCATTTTTGCAACTTTGTTGGTTGGCCACCAAATCGGTCAGCCAGATCAGCCAACTTGGCCGACTGTTGCGCATGTATGATTATTAGCCTTTTATTGTAGCCAGTGGCTATTTTCATAGATGGCATTTGCTTATATGATGCAAATAGGCTTTGGTAATGGCATATAGTAGAGTCCAAACAAGATCAAATTTTGTTTTCAAGCGAGATCAAGTAAGAATTTTATAAAAAAGATTTAGATCAATAATAAGTCAATTGAAAATTGAAAATCTAGCTGAAAAAGTGAATTTGTATAAGTAGAATTATACTTATAATAAGATATATATAAAATTTGGTTTGTATTATGAGTAAATAGATAATAGTACAAAAGAAAAGGCTTAAATGTCTATCACAATAATATATATATATATATATGCAGTAAATATGCAAAAGTAAGCCACTAACTCTAGCTGTGCCACTATATGCCACTGTAAGATACATAAATAGGTTAAAGGTTTGTAATAGTTAACTGGGTGAGCCATAGTCAGGATTATAGCATACCTGTGCTAGAACAAATCCTATCAAAATAGTTTGATTGCACCATGTGCTAGAGCTTTTTTTGCAAAAAACACATATATAAAAATCTGTATTTTCCCTTTAAAAAATACTAATAATAAAATTTGTATTTGACTCTGTTTTGTAGAATTACAATGTTAAAATATTTTAATTGAAAAAGCTGTCAATACACTAGCAAACAAAAAAGTGCTAATTATGCATTAGACAATTAATTAGCACTTATTTGTTTTTTATTTGGCACTTCACAATATTTTTATACTTTTAAGATCAAGATTAAGACTTCGGTCAGACTCTAACATATAGGAAATGCATATAGAAAATGTTGCATAGAAAAAAGAAGCAGGGTATATACAAGGTACATGGCACACATGGAAAGCATAAGTTATAGATAGAAAGTAGGTATCAAATGTAGTCTCCATATTCTAGATAATATTAAATATATATTAGAAAACACATTCAAACAATCAAACCTAATTGCATAAAATGCTTGAACTAAGCCAAATACATGCTAGAAATTTTTGGCATTTTTGATGTCTTCTGGGGTGTGCTAGTATAGAAAAAAGGCAATTAAATATAGTTTAAACTTTGGTTATACGGCCTTTAGTAACATTTGCTATTCCTTCAGTGACAGTCATTATTTGCTTTCTAATCTTAGGCCTATGTTATTTTGTTTGTATATATAGTTCTTAAAAAATAAATATTGCTAAGCCAATATTTTATTTTACAAATATTATGTTTAAAATATTCAATTTGGGTTTAGACAAGAACTAGATAATAGATATATTGATTTCTAAGATTTCCAGGATTTAAAAAAAGAGTATAAGATTTAAAACTCAACAAATAAGCTAAAAAAACAGTGAAATACTTCATTAATCAGGCCTAGTTTTTATACTTTTTAAAAAGCCCAAGGGTACCAACTTTTAAAAGAAGTATATGTGATGCAGGGATTCGATCCCTGAGCAAGTGATATTCAAGATTGATTTTCGGAAATAACAAAAAACTCTGCTTTTAAAGCACCAAATGCCATGATTTTTTACAAAAAAAACGTCACCACGAAATAGACCAACTTAAAAAAATTACGGCTACAGATTGAAAGGATTTTTTACAATTTGCAAAAAACTGGTGCTTCCTATCTCCACAGTGTATTAAATTGATATTCGATTTCGAGTACTTCTGCTTGCTCTCTGTCGCTGAAAATTGACATGCAGGACTTCACCCGGAATAGTTCTCGAGCATGAAGCTTTGAGTTCAGTTTGAGTTATGATAATCGATTAGTGTCTGGTTGAACTTGAAGATAGGTTTTGGCTTAAAAAGACTTTCGTACGAAATCCTTTCTTAGAAAACTCTACTCGTGATAAACCGAATGACCTTTTTTAGGAGGAATTTTTTGGCGTACATTTTTAGGGAAAAGATTTTCATTTTTAGGACATAGGATTTTTGTTTTTGGCGTACACTGGCGTACATTTAGATGAGCTAGGATTCTTATTCCGGCGTACACTAACTGCACGATCCTCAACCCTGTCAAATGGGTTTTGTAAATTTACATTATAATTTATTTCAAAAGTATACCATGGCCATGGGCCTTTTCATATTACCAATTCCAGAACCAGAATCGGTTCGGAATTCCAAGAAAAACAGCAGTATAACTAGGCCTATTAAACTCTGTTAATATTTTACTGCCTTAACAACCTAACTTAGCACAATTTTTCACTTTCTTTTTGGCGATTGTCATTCAATAATAAAAACTTTATAGTACGTATCTCCCTCTAGTTATGGAGACAAAAAGTTATACTTCACAAATTGGTTCTGGTTCTGGAACCAGAGCAAGCAATATGAAAAGGCCCCATGTCTAATTTCCTTGTTTAACAATTTGACTTTTTTAAATTTGATTATTTTTAAAAGCTTTGCCTTTATTAAGGCCTAAAAATAAATATAAGTTAGGCCTATAAGTAATAGTTTTATATCCAATATTAGTAATAATCAAATTATATATCAATAATTATTATATACATGTCAGTAGCGCAACCAGAAATTTGTTGAGGAGGGGACAGGTTCTAGAAGCAAGAAGGTAAAGACTTGAGGGGCAAAGAGAAGTAGCTTTGTTTTTGGGAAAAGATGCTTGGTCCCCCCCCCCCCCTAGATTTTTTCAAGTCTCCCCTTATAAGGTAAGAGGAGAGACTATTCTCTACCCTTGGTTGTGCATTATAATCAACCTATAGGCCCCTAGTCAATCTAGCTAACAAAATTGTAGGCTTGTAGCAAACCATTGAGACCAATAGCAAGGTATAGATAGGTAGACCTAACAAAATTTAAGACTAATTTTAACAAAGTTTTTTAACAAAAAATATTTATTTTTTATATCTTTTAATAATATAAAGTCAAATATAATTAATTCTATACCTTTTACTAGGCTAGGGCCTAGGCTTTTTACTTTCACTTTTTATAAGATAATAAACTAAAATTAAGGTAGATTAAAACTTATATTAACTTAAATACCATTGCTTAGTTAATTTTAGCTTATTGACATTAAAACATTTGCATTTGTTAGTTATAAAAACTTCAAGCGTAAATTCTAGAATCAAACCATGTCTAACCATTGAAACAGAGATACTTCATGGTTCTATAAGATGTGATAATGAAGCCATTAATTTACTAAATGGCAGTAGGAAGACCAAATTAGTATATAGGATTGCTTATATTATTTATTTATTGCTTAAAGATTCTTAAAGTCTATAATATTCATTTTTAACTTTAATGTTATAGTCTTAGGCCTAATAAAATTGATTTTGGTTTCTTTGTATTAAAACCAATGATCTAATTAATGTGTTGCAATTATATTATAGTGAACACTTAGTTAATGCCAAGCCTATCTATTTAAAGATATTATTTGGTATGATTGTATGATTGAAATTTCTAGACTTTTGTTAGACCCTAGGATTTTGAAATTAGGGTTTTATCTTACTTCTACTTATTGGTATTACAGTGATTTTAATAAATTCAAGGCATTAATAGGTCTTAATAATAGCACTTTCTATAGCCTAGCATTGTCTCTAAGTCTTCTGAGGCAGCTAACTATTATTGGATCTTTAATGTTATTGAATGATCCTATCACAGTATACTAAATCCAAATATACTATAATCTATAAGGTTTGTATGTTTGCTTGCTTGCTTGCTTGCTTGCTTGCTTGCTTGCTTGCTTGCTTGCTTGCTTGCTTGCTTGCTTGCTTGCTTGCTTGCTTGCTTGCTTGCTTGCTTGCTTGCTTGCTTGCTTGCTTGCTTGCTTGCTTGCTTGCTTGCTTGCTTGCTTGCTTGCTTGCTTGCTTGCTTGCTTGCTTGCTTGCTTGCTTGCTTGCTTGCTTGCTTGCTTGCTTGCTTGAGATGCAAAATTGTCTTGAAAGATAAAGAAGACAGTTAAAATTTCTTTAATCTGCTTGAATGCTAAAGGAAATAAATATTCAAAAAACATGCTTTTAAATTGCTATAAATAGACTGAATATCGAGACACAAGGTGTCACATTAAATATTTTAAATGATGTCTAGTACAAATTTCTGCATGCAACTACTCCCTACAATGCTGGTCCCACTGTTTACTGTTCTGGGTCTGTGCCTGGCTCTCTGCCAGACAGCCCATTCAGCTGGCCACTACAGCTCCGGCAGTCCTGTTCCAATCTACGTGAACAAGGTCGGTCCCTATTACAATCCTCACGAAACTTATCACTATTACGAATTGCCGGTGTGCCGTCCAGATACTATTGTGCACAAGTCCATGTCGCTTGGCGAGCTGCTCGACGGAGATCGGATGGCGGTGTCCATGTTCAATGTGAAGTTTAGCCTGCCTGCCACCAACACTTTGCTGTGCTCAAAGACTTTAACCGAGTCTGACCTGGCTCGCCTGCGCAGCGCCGTTGAGGATCTGTACTACTTTGAGTTCGTTGTCGATGACATCCCTGTCAGAGGATTCCTCGGCCACCTGGAAGAGGCCGGCCTGGTGCCGCACACGCATCGGGTTTATCTGTGGACTCACCTGGACTTCAAATTTTATTATAAGAATGATCGGATTGTGTACGCTTCGGTTGCTACCTCTGGAAAGGTATTCGCCTCGTTTCTGTTTCCGTCTTGGGGGGGGGGCAGAGCTGCTCAGCGGTGACGCATCCGACCCTCGCGGCCCAGACCCCTGGTTCGATTCCGCGCGCGGTCGGCCGCATTCATTTGGGGCTCGTGTGCATGCAAATTGGCCCAGGGGCGATTCACAGCCATGAGGGCCAGCCTCCAGTGCACACAGAGTGTACATGCCTGATGATTAGATAGTCAGGGCCGCTTTACACCCTGGGTGAGCGTGTGTATGAATTGGTGCCTGCGTAAGTTTTTTAGATTGATGTTTTTTCTAAGTTATTTAAAAACTGCTGAAAATTTTATAATTAGAGTTTTTAGGACCCGGATTTGCTGGTTTTGAGATGAAGATACGGCACGTTTGAGAGACTGTGATTCGGCAGAGATTGGAATTCGGCAGTTTTGAGATTGGAATTCGTCAGTTTTGAGATTGGAATACGGCAGTTTTGATATTTGGATTCAGCAATTTTTGAGATTAGAGATTTTGCAGTTTTGAGATATGAAATTTGGCAGTTTTGAGAGACTGGGATTCGTCAGTTTTGAGATTGGAATTCGGCAATTACCTGGTGACGATGGCAGATTACCTGGAATTCCCATAATAATTCCACACTTCGATTCCCACCCCGCAGGTCGACCTGGACGAGATCACCCCCGCCAGCCCGGCGCTCCGCTTCACCTACTCCGTCAGCTGGGTGCCATCGGCTGTGAGCTTCGAGGACCGCGCCCAGCTGATCAGGGACACGTCATTCTTCCCCAAGAGCCTGGAGATTCACTGGCTATCTGTGATCAATTCCCTTGTACTCGTGGCCCTGCTCATCGCCTTTGTTAGCGTCATCCTCTGCCGGATTCTGCGACGCGATTTCGCTCGCTACAATCTGGACGACGAGGGTCCGGCCGGCTCCACCGCCGCCGAGGCCGCCAGCCTTGACGAGGACAATCTTGGCTGGAAGTCTGTGCACGCCGATGTGTTCCGGCCGCCCGGGCACAAGTGCTTCTACTCGGCTGTGGTTGGCGTTGGCGCCCAGTTCCTGTCCATCGCCACTGGCCTGCTGGGCATGGCCCTGCTGGGACTGTTTAACGTGCACAACCACGGCAGCATGAACTCCGCCTGCGTGCTGCTGTACGCGCTGACCTCCTGTGTAGCCGGATTCGTGTCCTGCCGCCTGTTCCGTCAGCTGGGCGGCGAGCGCTGGGTTCGCAACGTGTTGATCACGTCGGCACTGTTTGCCGTGCCGCTGTTTTTGGTGTGGGCAGTCGTTAACTCGGTGGTCTGGGCCTACGGCACCACCCAGGCCCTGCCCTGGTCTACAGTGCTGCTGCTGCTGAGCCTGTGGCTGCTGGTGGGCTTCCCCCTCACCATTGTTGGCGGCTCGTTCGGCAAGCGGGTGCCAGCCGGGCTGGACGCGCCCTGCCGCACTAGGAACATTGCTAGAGAGATCCCGCCCCTGCCCTGCTACAAGAGCTGGCCTGTGCACTGCCTGATCTCCGGGTTTCTGTCATTCAGCGCCGTGTCTGTAGAGCTGTACTATGTGTACGCCACAGTGTGGGGCCGGCAACACTACTCTCTGTACGGCATTCTCACTCTGGTGTACGTCATCCTGCTGTTCGTGACGGCCTGCGTGTCCGTCACCACCACTTATTTCCAGCTGTCAGCCGAAGACTATCGCTGGTGGTGGCGCTCGCTATTCAGCGGCGGCTCGGCTTCGCTGTTCGTGCTGGCGTACTCGGTGTACTATTATTTCTGGCGGGCCAGCATGTCCGGCGCGGTGCAGGCTGTGCAGTTCTTCGGCTACAGCCTGTTGCTGTGCTACGTGTTCTTTCTTAGTCTGGGCGCCGTGTCGTTTGCGGCATCGTTTCGGTTCGTTCGCTACATCTATGCCAATATCAAGATGGACTGAAGAGTCTGAGGACTGGTCTTGGCAGGGTAAATGCGATTTTTTATAACGCTGTTCTGCATGAACTCTTGCACTCTATGTAACATTTATTTTCCCCTCTACAGCCTGTCGGGTCACAGCTCTTCAACATCAATTGTACTGAATGTATCTATACCTGAATATTGATCTTTGCGTATTCGGCTTACATTCATTATCTGTGTTGTACGATATACTTATTATGCTGCTTTAATAGTGCCGCGTTAGTTAATTTTTGTTTAAAACTGAGTTTTTCTCGCATCGAACAAAAAATATTAATTTGTTTTATATTTAGTAATTTATATTTTCATTTTATCAACATAAATATCGTTTTATTGTTAGAGGATGTATGTCATTTTTGGCTTGTTTTTTCTGGTTACATAGTTTATCTATTTAATGCATCACAGTCGTAAAAATTATTTATCTGCTCAGCAACATGCAGACTCTGTGCCTCATTCTGTTACTGGCGTCATTCCAGCTCTTATTGTTTGCCTTTTTCGTTTGCACAGAATGACAAAGTGGAGATTACTTAGGTTTGATTGTCATCAATTTATCATCAATTTTAGGCAATTATACAAGCATGCATAGGGTGGCTGGTGTCCTAGCTAGTGTACATTGGGGTGGCTGGTGTCCTAGCTAGTGTACATTGGGGTGGCTGGTGTCCTAGCTAGTGTACATTGGGGTGGCTGGTGTCCTAGCTAGTGTACATTGGGGTGGCTGGTGTCCTAGCTAGTGTACATTGGGGTGGCTGGTGTCCTAGCTAGTGTACATTGGGGTGGCTGGTGTCCTAGCTAGTGTACATTGGGGTGGCTGGTGTCCTAGCTAGTGTATATTGGGGTGGCTGGTGTCCTAGCTAGTGTACATTGGGGTGGCTGGTCTTTAGGTTAAATTTGGAATAAAAACATGTTATAGGCCGGCTATTATTAGAAATGTTTTCATTATTCCTGCCTAGACAAACTGTGTGGTAAGATTAATTGTTAACCAAAAACTGTTCCATAATTTCTTTATGTATATGCTACACGTATTCTTCATAGTGGTTAATAGCTGTATAATCATAAGTAGGCTGAGTTCTTGGGTGTAATATTATACTTACTGGTTACTGTAGTTACTACTATTAAATATATCGGCTGTGTTCTGTGAGCTATTTTGAAACTAAGTAAATACTTTTCTTGTCTTGTTTCCCGCTGTCTTTGTCATTTTATTGCTGGGGAGTTGATCTACAAGGCAGATCTGATAGCAATCATTAGAGTAAAAGAGTAAATTTTGAGTCTTCCAATGCCTAGTTAACACTAACAGTCTAACACCGTAGCTGCCACTAACACTAGTGTCCCTGACAGCCCTAGTGTCCCTGACAGCCCTAGTGTCCCTGACACCCCTAGTGTCCCTGACACCCCTAGTGTCCCTGACACCCCTAGTGTCCCTGACACCCCTAGTGTCCCTGACAGCCCTAGTGTCCCTGACAGCCCTAGTGTCCCTGACAGCCCTAGTGTCCCTGACACCCCTAGTGTCCCTGACACCCCTAGTGTCCCTGACAGCCCTAGTGTCCCTGACAGCCCTAGTGTCCCTGACACCCCTAATGTCCCTAACACCTTTAGTGTCCCTGACACCCCTAGTGTCCCTGACAACCCTAGTGTCCCTGACACCTTTAGTGTCCCTGACAGCCCTAGTGTCCCTGACAGCCCTAGTGTCCCTGACACCCCTAATGTCCCTAACACCTTTAGTGTCTCTGACAGCCCTAGTGTCCCTGACAACCCTAGTGTCCCTGACACCTTTAGTGTCCCTGACAGCCCTAGTGTCCCTGACACCCCTAATGTCCCTAACACCTTTAGTGTCTCTGACACCCCTAGTGTCCCTGACACCCCTAGTGTCCCTGACACCTTTAGTGTCCCTGACACCCCTAGTGTCCCTGACCCCCCTAGTTTCCCTGCCAGCCCTCCTTTCCCCCATTTATTCTTTCATAAATTTCCCAACATACTTTCGTCACGGACTGAGTTTACCATCTCGAAATCGCCCATCGCCCCGCATGTCACTCGTTGAGCAAACAAGTCTTTAAAAAGCTGCCTGTTGAAATGGTGTTCAATAGAAGCTATTACTATGTTAGCACAATATTCCATGCATCTATGTAAGCAAATATTTGATTTGAGCAGCACTCAGCTCCCCTTGTGCGCCATGATCTGCCCTGCCTGCGTTGTCTGGAATTATGAAATAGGAATTGAAAACTTCAACACTGACCCATTGAGTACACCATGCAGTGTGTAGTATATGTTGGGATGGGGATTTAGCGAGTGAAAATGACTGAGCGATCCTCTGGTGTGTGTTGGCCACAATATTTGCCTAGGGTAAACACAAATCGGCGGCTGATGAAGAAGAGGCTGCTCTGTATTGTCATCGTTTTGGCAATCCGTGAGTTGGCTGCATAAGCTGCTGGGATTTGAATTGAACGATCGGATTTCATCCATCCCATGCTATGTGCGGCTTGAGGTGCGATGGCTACTCGTATGCTGAGCTAATGACTTCGCCTGGGAATGAGGGCTAGTTTAAGCAATCCCCCAGTGGATTGCCTTTTTCCACTTTATGGAATTTTTCAATCATATTCCTTCGAGCTTAAAACTGAAGATCTCAGTCAGGAAAACTTCAGGATGGTCAAGCTTCAGTTCTGAAATCCTCAGTCATGAATACTTCAGGATAGTCAAGCTTCAGTTCTGAAATCCTCAGTCAGGAATACTTCAGGATAGTCAGCTTCAGTTCTGAAATCCTCAGTCAGGAAAACTTCAGGATAGTCAAGCTTCAGTTCTGAAATCTTTAGTCAGGAAAACTTCAGGATAGTCAAGCTTCAGTTCTGAAATCTTTAGTCAGGAAAACTTCAGGATAGTCAAGCTTCAGTTCTGAAATCCTCAGTCAGGAAAACTTCAGGATAGTCAAGCTTCAGTTCTGAAATCTTTAGTCAGGAAAACTTCAGGATAGTCAAGCTTCAGTTCTGAAATCTTTAGTCAGGAAAACTTCAGGATAGTCAAGCTTCAGTTCTGAAATCCTCAGTCAGGAAAACTTCAGGATAGTCAAGCTTCAGTTCTGAAATCCTCAGTCAGGAAAACTTTAGGATAGTCAAGCTTCAGTTCTGAAATCTTTAGTCAGGAAAGCTAGCATTCATTCAGCAGGCATTCCCTAGCTGCCATCTTCATAGTGTCCCAAATTAGCCTAAAATTGTCCATGAGGAGAGGCGGGCGGCGCCGCCGGTCTCAGCCAATCAGCTGCGAGCTGCTTTGATGAAGAAGCTGCTGCGCGGTTGCAAGCTATTTAAAAAGGATGATGGTGCATTCCCAGACCTGTCAATCAAGCAGAGATGACTTCAGAGCACCAGCATCTCCCAGCCTGTTGCGCCGGCGCCATACTGACGCAGAGACGCAACCAGCGAGAGCGCGACCGGGTCCGCTGCGTTAACGCCGGCTACGCCAAACTGCTTGAGTCACTTCCGCTTAGCAACAGGAGCGGCTTGGAATCGCCCGAGAATTCAGGCGGCAGCGGCGGCGGCGGCCGTAGCCGGCTGAGCAAAGTGCAAATCCTGCGAGCTGCCATCGCCTACATCCGGGAGCTGCAGCGGGTGCTGGCGGATCTGAGCGAAGGACGACCATCCTGACATGCCAAGGACTGTTATTTATAATCATATTGCGAGCTAGCGAGTGGACTGGAAACCCTGCACATATACCGTGTAAACAATGCAGACAATGTAACTTATGTTTTTTATTGCTATGACAAACCAATACATGAAAATTCGTTTATAACTCCTTTTGCAACCCTGCAGGATTCCGGTCGTTTTCTTTTTTTACCTGTTTTTGTCAGTTAAAAAGCAATTCGACTTATTGTTATGAGAATCTCAACCCAAATCATAAAATCTCACCCTATGAGAATCTCAAACCAAATAGAGAATCTCACCCTATGAGAATGTCAAACAAAATAGAAAATGTCACCCTATGAGAATCTCAAACCAAACTAAACATCTCACCCTATAAGAGTCTCAAACCAAATTGAAAATCTTACCCTAAGAGAATCTCAAACCAAATAGAAAATCTCACCCTATAAGAATCTCAAGCCTAACAAAAAATCTCACCCTATGAGAATCTCAAACGAAGTAGAGAATCCCACCCTATGAGAATCTCAACCCAAAAAGAAAATCTCACCCTATGAGACTCTCAAACAAAATAGAAAATTTCACCCTAAAAGAATCTCAAACCAAATAGAAAATCTCACCCTATGAGAATCTCAAACGAAATAGAGAATCCCACCCTATTAGAATCTCAACCCAAAAAGAAAATCTCACCCTATGAGACTCTCAAACAAAAAAGTGAATCTTCACTGTGAGAATGTCAAACCAAATAGAGAAGCTCACCCTTTGAGAATCTCAAACGAAATAGAGAATCCCACCTATGAGAATCTCAAACCAAATAGAAAATCTCATCTTATGAGAATCTCAAGCCTAACAAAAAATCTCACCTTATGAGAATCTCAAGCCTAACAAAAAATCTCACCTTATGAGAATCTCAAACCAAATAGAAAATCTCACCCTATGAGAATCTCAACCGAAATAGAAAATCTCACCCTATGAGAATCTCAACCGAAATAGAAAATCATGGCTCTCGTGCTAAAATTATACGCCAGACCAAGAGAGGTCGAGATGAAGAGGCCAGCTCCATACACAATCAGGAGCTTCCGTCTTTTCCGTTTTTTCTCACTCGCTGTCTGTCTGTCTTTCTTAATCTGCATTTTTTATAATCCAGCTACTTTCACTACTTAAAAGACATTTGTGTTTGTTTAGGAACCCCCCCACTGTGCAATTAAGGTTGCAACAGAGGAGGAGCGGAGAGACAGCGGTGACAGAGCGTGAGCCGTCTCAACCCCTACTTTTGCATAGCTAATGAGCGATGAAGGTGTGACTGGAGTCTGGTCTGTCTGTCTTGAAAAAAAACAGCTTCAACCACCCACACAGCATGCCCACTTTGAAGTGAGGTCGACTAGGGGGGTGACGTCACTTAAGCAGTTCAATTGTTGAACAATTGTCTAAAGTGTCTGACCTGCAAAAAGCATTGTGGCTTTTTGCTCTCCTTACAGCACAGCTTTGGCGCCCTTTACAGCACAGTTTTGGCGCCCCTTACAGCACAGCTTTGGCGCCCCTCACAGCACAGCTTTGGTGCCCCTCACAGCACAGTTTTGGCGCCCCTTACAGCACAGCTTTGGCGCCCCTAACAGCACAGCTTTGGCGCCCCTTACAGCACAGTTTTGGCGCCCCTTACAGCACAGCTTTGGCGCCCCTTACAGCACAGCTTTGGCGCCCCTTATAGTACAGCTTTGGCGCCCCTTACAGCACAGCTTTGGCGCCCCTCACAGCACAGCTTTGGTGCCCCTCACAGCACAGTTTTGGCGCCCCTTACAGCACAGCTTTGGTGCCCCTCACAGCACAGTTTTGGCGCCCCTTACAGCACAGCTTTGGCGCCCCTAACAGCACAGCTTTGGCGCCCCTTACAGCACAGCTTTGGCGCCCCTTATAGCACAGCTTTGGCGCCCCTAACAGCACAGTTTTGGCGCCCCTTACAGCACAGCTTTGGCGCCCCTTATAGTACAGCTTTGGCGCCCCTTACAGCACAGCTTTGGCGCCCCTCACAGCACAGCTTTGGTGCCCCTCACAGCACAGTTTTGGCGCCCCTTACAGCACAGCTTTGGCGCCCCTTATAGTACAGCTTTGGCGCCCCTTATAGCACAGCTTTGGCGCCCCTTAAAGTACAGCTTTGGCGCCCCTTATAGAACAGCTTTGGCGCCCCTTATAGTACAGCTTTGGCACCCCTTATAGCACAGCTTTGGCGCCCCTTAAAGTAAAGCTTTGGCGCCCCTTATAGAACAGCTTTGGCGCCCCTTATAGTACAGCTTTGGCACCCCTTATAGCACAGCTTTGGCGCCCCTTAAAGTAAAGCTTTGGCGCCCCTTATGGAACAGCTTTGGCGCCCCTCACAGCACAGCTTTGGCGCCCCTTATAGTACAGCTTTGGCGCCCCTTAAAGTACAGCTTTGGTGCCCCTTATAGCACAGCTTTGGCGCCCCTCAGAGCCACAGCACAGCTTTGGCGCCCCTCAGCCATAGCACAGCTTTGGCGCCCCTCAGAGCCACAGCACAGCTTTGGCGCCCCTCACAGCCACAGCACAGCTTTGGCGCCCCTCAGAGCCACAGCACAGCTTTGGCGCCCCTCACAGCCACAGCACAGCTTTGGCGCCCCTCAGAGCCACAGCACAGCTTTGGCGCCCCTTACAGCTACAGCTTTGGCGCTCCTTACAGCACAGCTTTGGCGCCCCTTACAGCTACAGCTTTGGCGCCCCTTACAGCTACAGCTTTGGCGCTCCTTACAGCACAGCTTTGGCGCCCCTTACAGCTACAGCTTTGGCGCTCCTTACAGCACAGCTTTGGCGCCCCTTACAGTTACAGCTTTGGCGCCCCTTACAGCTACAGCTTTGGCGCTCCTTACAGCACAGCTTTGGCGCCCCTTACAGCTACAGCTTTGGCGCCCCTTACAGCTACAGCTTTGGAGCCCCTTAGAGAACAGCTTTGGCGCCCCTTATAGTACAGCTTTGGCGCAATACAAAACATTGCTATTCTTGTGAACAACTTCCAACACAAATTATTTATTAATCACTATAATTTTAAAATAGCGTCGTACCCTATACTGAACTTTCTTTTCCTAGTCTTGTTTTGTTGCACTTTTAAAATTTGTATATGCTGTGATATTGCTGTGAAAATGAAACCCAAACTAATGACTCACGCGCGTTTGCACTCAGTCAACACAACAAAATTTGCGATCGTGCCGCCCCAGCGCTTGACGTCATTCACGTCTGGCAGGTTGAGAATTATTTTTAGTTCGATTAGTGCAAAACGCGTGAGTCATCAGTTTGGGTTTCATTTTCACAGCAATTAGTCATCAACGCTGTTGAATCCAATTTCTCAGCTGGTGCTAATACGGCTCACCCCGACCCCTCTCTAATCACGCCACTGCAAATCAAAGCTTTGGCTGAGATGAATTCATCTTGTTAAAATTACGCAGTCGTCGCCTAATTTATGTACTCGTCCATACATGGAATTTTAAGGCGTTTCAAGCCACTATAAATATGAGATGGAATTCAGTGAGTGAGCACCAGTTCGTCCCAAGCCGGTTGAGCAGATTGAGAAGACTTTGACTAAAGACAAGAATCAAGACTAGAAGACTGCTTTGTGTAGGCACCATGAACGGTAAGTGTCTCTTGTCTGCATGCATTCTTCTGCAGGATATCCTGACCTGATCTTAGATTCCTGCTGGGATTAACATTTCTGAGTCTCTCCTAATCTGAAACGAATTGTTCTTCCGCCCTTCCCAATCCTCCTCGGCAGCCCTTCCCAATCCTCTTCCTCTCTTCCCAATCCTCTTCCGCCCTTCCCAATCCTCCTCGGCAGCCCTTCCCAATCCTCTTCAGCCCTTCCCAATCCTCTTCAGCCCTTCCCAATCCTCTTCAGCCCTTCCCAATCCTCTTCAGCCCTTCCCAATCCTCTTCAGCCCTTCCCAATCCTCTTCAGCCCTTCCCAATCCTCTTCCTCCCTTCACAATCCTCTTCCGCCCTTCCCAATCCTCTTCCTCTCTTCCCAACCCCCCTCCTTCCCTTCCTAATTCTCCAAGTGGTTTCTCTATGCTTCCCAATGGAATTCTAGTCTTTTAAAGCTCCAAGATCTCTAATGCACACGCAGCTTTCGCCTTGGTTCTACTTGTCGCCATGGCAACTGCTTGCTGCGAGGCTAGACTTTTGCGGCTATCGCAGTCACAGAAGATGGCCTTCCTCAAGGAGCACAACCGGCTGAGAGCGCAGACCGCCAAGGGGCACACAAGGGGCCAACCGTCTGCTTCAAACATGGCTGAACTGGTAAGCCGGCTTCCGGAAAATCCTTACTAGTGCCCGATTCTGCAGTCGAAATTGTGCTCAAGCAGCTCATAGAAATCCTCCTGTACCTCTCCCATCGCGCAGGTGTGGGACGACCGGCTGATGCGCAGCGCCAACCGGTGGGTTCGAAAGTGCCGGGTCGGCCACGACCGGGCCCGCGACCGACGACTGCCGGGCTTCAGCTGGGTCGGGCAGAACTGGGCTGGCGGGCACAGCCGCGACTTCACCAGGTGAGCTAGTGGGTCAGGCTATGCTCCTAGTGGGTCAGGCTATGCTCCTAGTGGGTCAGGCCATGCTCCTAGTGGGTCAGGCTATGCTCCTAGTGGGTCAGGCCATGCTCCTAGTGGGTCAGGCTATGCTCCTAGTGGGTCAGGCTATGCTCCTAGTGGGTCAGGCTATGCTCCTAGTGGGTCAGGCTATGCTCCTAGTGGGTCAGGCTATGCTCCTAGTGGGTCAGGCTGCTTGCAGCTAGTGGGTCAGGCTACTAAGCTTCTAGTGCAGGGTCATGGCTTGAATCCCGCCGCCCCCCCCCCATTGCAGATACGTTCGCATGTGGTTCAACGAGTACAAGTACTACAACTACTACAGAAAATCTTGCTCGAAGGTCTGCGGCCACTACACGCAGGTGGTATGGGCAAAGACGACCCGCGTGGGCTGCGGAGTGGCCAGGTGCGGCAGGTACCCGTACCACGTGGTGTGCAACTATGCCACTGGCGGCAACTTCAACAACGAGTTCCCGTACGCCAGGGGCAGGCCGGCCAGCCGCTGCGGTCGGCGCTTCCGGCGCAGGCGGAACGGCCTGTGCGTGGCCTGAAAGTCGGACAGGCCCGGTTTTATTACTGACGATACTGTTCCCCAGAATGGTTTATGGATGCTCTGCTAAATCGAGTTTTAAAATGTCTGTTTTTATGGTGCTTAACAGTTTTAAAAAATATTCCACTTAAATATATCGATGCAATTGCGACTTATTTCGACTGCTATATTACAGCAAAAGTTGACGAGATAATTAAATTACCTCATTCACTCTGTAAGCTTAAGCAAGGAGTTCTATACGTAGCAATCTGGAGTGGAAGCGAGTTTTACCTCTAGGCGACGCCAATTGTAAAGATAAGGAGCCAGCACTGAATGTCTATGGCTCTGTCAGACTCTGTTTTACCTCACGAGGCCAGACCCCCACAGATTCTATAAACGCTAGATGGCTCACTCCGCGAAAAATCTTGCTCCCAAACAGATCGTCTATGGTTGGAATCGCTATTTTAGCCCTAACTAAACTACTTGATGAGGACGCACTTTTTCCCAAATCCCGCGCTAGCACATGGGCTCTAAACTTACTTGCCTACTAACAGTGGGCAGTGGGCATTTTTATCCTTTTTCTGCGAATTTTCATAGAATCTATACTAGATATAATGTCTGGCCATACTAGTAGTCATAATAACATAGGCGCAGCTTTTTGGGTCATAAATCATCGCTTTCGAAGCTGATCTGACAGCCACCTGCGCCTCACTCAGTGTTGAAGCGGGCGCCAGATGATCTGAGAGGATGCGGGCGGTAGCTTTTTTCTCATCATTTTGACAGGCCATCAAGATTTATGAGGTCAGAGCCTATTGTTCGGGTTCACTCAAGCGTGTGACAGCTTTGACAGCTATGCGTTTTACCCCTAAAAGTACCTTGGGATTAGCGATTAGCGATTTCTCTTCATTATCTTCACTTTCTATTTAATAAGAGCTTTCTTAATTAATTTCTTTCTTTCATTAATTTCTGTCAATCCTACGCGAAAAGTCATAAATCATTTTGTTGCGATTTTGAGTGATTTATGGCCGCACCTGTCATCTTTTTACGACCCTGTGGGAACTGATAGGATCTCTCGGTCACGTGATTCTGGGTAGCAACGAGCTTAGCCAATCAGAAAATTCGGCGCTCATTTTAACAAAACGGCTCAGCCAATCAGAATCGACGTGTTCCGTTATAACAAACTGCGGTCCAGTTGGCGGCTATTTAAACCGGAGTTTTTGGCCCGCTCGGACGCAACTACTTCTTCTTACTTTGGCTCGGGCCCAGCGCGCAACTTCTGGTTCCCGGAGCACGACCGTCGTTTCTTGATCCCCGGATTGCAACTTCCCCCATCATCATCAAGGACGAGTCCCCCGGTCGACAGCAGCGAACATCCAGTTAAGAGCATCACCTGCTAGCTAACAGCGAAGATTGTGACAGCATCATCCCGAGTCTACAGCTGCAGAACATCGAGCCGATTCGGTCACTGTGGAATACCTGGTCTCCGGCTGTTGAGTTTCTGATTGGTTGGGTGAGAGGCTACCTAGACTTGCTTGATTGGGTGATCCCTTTTCTGCCCCCTGTTGCAGTAGCTGAATTAGGCGCACACTTTTGCTCATTTTGTTCAGTAGTGCTGTTGCTGAGGCAGGAATCATTCAATAATACTGCTAGTAGTCTAAGACTCCAATTCAATCTAAAGTGTGAAGTGAACTAAGGAGAAGGTTAAATCTAACAGTTATCTTTGTCGGCTTTATTTCTTTGTTCGCCGATGGCTCAGATGAGTAGCTAAGCTAGTAGGCGCCGGTCACAGTGGACCAATGGCAAGGCAGTTCTCAGTCGACCAATCTAACAAATCAGTGAGCAAAACTGCCAAAAGTGCAGAATCGGCGCCAGAGATGTACTTTGTGCACTCTAGGGTAGCCAAGCGGCTCGGGTAAATGAATCATGCGGTCTCTGAAGTTCGAGTTAGTCTATCATCAGCGCTATGAGAGGCTAGTTGGCGCGTTGAAGGCCAAAAGTACATATCTTCGTATTTAGCAATGTAATAGTACATGTAGCTACCCCATAGACTCGCCACCGCAAGAATCCCCTGCACAAGTCCCCTCTGTACCTGCATGGCCAATGCGATCTAGTCCCAGCAGTGTCCCTTATCATCGGCTATGACTTCGAGATTGACAGCAAAAAGACACTAGTTGGCAGGTAAGTGCAAAGCCCCTTCTAGTCGGAAGCCCGATTTCGAGAGTCCCGGTGTGGTGAGCCAGGGCGCACGGGCTGGTGGCAGCAAGTTAGTTGATCTGCGGATTAGCTAATTTCTACTTTCAAAATTCTCCCTGCTCGTCTCTCGCTGTCCCTCTCTTAGCTATAGGACCTAGACTGCTCGCCACACGATCAAGCTACCATGGGGCTGACCATCTGACAGGAGTGGGGGGCCAGGTCTCTAATTGATTTATTTCTGAGCCTGAGGCCCGAAGGCTTCCCTAACAAGGAGCCCGAAGGTCGAAACCCATCATACTCTTAAACGCAGGCTTTTAATGTGTTCTATACTCTTCTACTTTGTTCTATTCTTCTAGCTATGGGAAGTGAAAGCGAGGAAGTGAATTGCCGAACTTTTTGCACTTTTTTTCTCAAATTTCACACTGTCCTTCGTTTAGATAAAAGCAGCATACTGTGAAAAGCTGACGTCAATAGGACCTGCTTGTCACACGTTATACCACAATTATCGGCACTTAAACAAAGGCATATCGTAAAGAAGTCTCTTAAAGTGCCGATAATTTTCGCATAAATTCTGATTGGAAAATCCTACTGCCTTCAGATTTTCACAACCTGGTGCCATCATTTGTGGAGGTGGCTGGGTAAAACTGGAAGCCTCCGAATTTGTTGAATCAAAATTTATAGCGAAATTTCGGCACTTTCGAGGCAAAAACATTAAGCATTGAACAGATAGGAGATTTAAAGGCACTTTATTGTATACATACAATAAGGCACAGCAGATTTTTGAGTTCATTACCAGAAGCTTGTTGGTTTTCGCCTCGGTGTTCAGTGTCAAATATATAATTCTATCTAGTTGTTGCAGGAGAAAGAACTGGGTGTGCTAGAATCAGTGAGAGAAAAGTATACCTTTTTACGTTCTATTTGATAAAAACTGCAACCAATTTGGCCACGGCTCAGCCTGACCATAGACATAGAATTTTCCATAGACAGCCACCGCTAGCGGCAACCAATTTGGTAAAAACTGCGAGCTATTTTGCCAGCTTGAAGATAGCAGCTGCTCTGATGGCGAATCGTGGGCCGTACCAAAAGATAAGTCAGCTGGATCGAGAGCGAATCGTGAGAGCGTACAGGAGTGGCGACGACTGGGGAGAGCTTGGCAGAATGATGGGGATGAAGAAACCGACAGTGAGGAACATCGTGACCACGTATGAACGAACTGGTAGAGTTGGCACTCTGCCAAAAGGAGGAGTGAAGAGGATGGCGCTGACGGAGGCTATGGTGGACACCATTGTTCAATTCGTCGAAGGTCAACCTACTGCCTCTCACGCCTCTCAAGTGCCTGCGCTGGATCAACCATTCCCAGACGTACTTCAATCGGTGCTTGAATGCTGAGGACATAATGTTCTGACTTCGTGCATGTATTGTTAACATTCTTTATCGTTATTGTTATGCTATTGAGATGCTATCTTCAAGCTGGCAAAATAGCTCGCAGTTTTTACCAAATTGGTTGCCGCTAGCGGTGGCTGTCTATGGAAAATTGCTGCGGCTGCGTCAGGCTGAGCCGTGGCCAAATTGGTTGCAGTTTTTATCAAATAGAACGTAAAAAGGTATATTTTTGCTGGCTCTACGCTAGTTATAAGCTGCTGGCGCGGGGGGGGGAGCGAAGTCTCGCGAGCGAGGGATTCCAACCATAGACAGTGAGAATTTGGCCTCCACTGAAGGAATGGAGAGTGAGCCATCTAGTGTTTATAGAGTCTGTGGGCCAGACTAACATAGACAAACACTTTTTTCACTCCAGGTTGCTAAGAGGCTCTTGGCTAGAGGCTCTAAAATTATAGAAGCTGCACGCTTCGCACTAAACATTTTACCATAGAACCTGTGATTGCCTTACTTTGACCATAGACAACAACTGCGATAAGTGCTGATTTTGCATGCGTCTTGTCAAGCTACCTGATATGTCTCGTCTGCCAGCCGCACTTATTAATTGGAAACCTCTTCCTGTCGACGCCTTAAAAACAGTGTAAATATGTAAGAGTTGCAATTTTTGTCTGAACTTCGCTTGAATAATAACCGATACCAAAGGAAGCTCATCAGACGAACAAGTTACTGCAAGCCAAGACTTGCATCTTTCAATTAGCAAGTTCGACAACTATACTTTAGCACCTAAAGGAGGAGACCAACCAGTGCTAAATCATTAGGCTTAAGTGTCTAGCATCTTTGGGAACTGCCGCTTTGAGAACTGTACGCATCACCTTGGGTTATCACATCGTCAAGTTTCGACTACAAACTGATGAAGTGCTCTGGGGCATAATTTATCATGAACTCTTTTCGTATTGCTGCTGTACTTCAGTTTTATTGATTGTTGCCTATTTTGTTCGTTTACGAGCTACTCCGTTCTGTATTTATTAACAAAAATACTCTGCGATAAATGTTTTGAATCCAAATGTCTATGGTAATATAGCGTTTTGCAGCCCATTTGGGCTTACGCGCATTGAATTTAATCCAAGATATGTTTGTCAAAGTAATGGAGCTTTTGTCTATGGTAGCAAGGCTGGCACAGCGGCATTTAATTTGGTCCAACAAGCATTAATTTGGTCCAACAAGCATCAATTTGGTCCATTTAGTTCATTTGCAGCTCAGTCCCAGAATTGTGGACCATATGCTAGGCTGTTGAACGGATGTCATTGGCTTGTGATCGAAGCACTCGACGGAGGTGAACACCCAAAGGACATTGCAAGGTTGCTGAATGTAAAAGAAAAGGTGGTTTACAGCATCCAGCAGCGCCTTGAAACTCTGCCGACAGAGATTGCCTGCGAAAGGGTGGCAATCGCCAAGGAAAGTTGCTCGAGAGCCTCAGGTCCAACTGCTACTCGATGCAGTGGAGACGAACCCTTTGTTGACGCTGCAGAAAATGCAGCAGAAGTTGAGGGAACAGCTCCAGTTGGTTATCAGATTTTGACTATCAGCAGAGCTCTGGAAAAGCAACTGAAAACTTTTGGTAGAGACGCTGACATTCCAGCGGTGCGCAACAACCTGCAGACGGTTGAGAGAAGGCCAATGGCTCACGAGTGTTTGGACCAAATAGATGCTTGTTGGACCAAATTAAATGCCGCTGCGCCAGCCTTGCTACCATAGACAAAAGCTCTGTTACATTGGCAAACGCATCTTGAATTAAATTAAATGCGCGTAAGCCCAAATGGTAGATTAACGCGCACTCGTGCCAAGACTATTTACGCACTCGAAACCTAGTGATAGATTAATTGATTTATGAGCAAAGCATTCTTCTGGTTTTAGCCATAGACATAGATAGATAACGCGACTGTGCAGTAAATCCCAAGCCGTGCAGTAAATCCATTTAAGAATGCTTGGCCATGTCAATGGGCTGCAAAATGCTATATTTGAAAACTGTGGAAAAATGACCAAAAGTTGTTCCAATTGTGAACGTGTGTAAGTATCAGTACAATGGATAAATAATCAGCGGTCCCAGTGCGTGACAACGATTGTCTGCCGCCGGCGCTCGCCAGACAATCGTTGTCACGCACTGGGACCGCTGATTCTTTGCATTGTTTTTCTGTTTGACGATCCTACAGACAATGCATTGTTTGTAGTAATGGATTGTTCTGCATTAAAAATGTGAATAATGATCGTCAAATTGCTAAACAATGATCATGATCATTCATTATTCATCACTTCTTCTATGGCCATAGAATTTTCCGAACGGGAATAAGAAGCAAACAAACAATAATCCATATATCAAAACGGTGACAACGGAGTCTAAAAGAAGACTATAAGCAGCAGAACAGCTTTTATTTTACTTGAATAGCAGCGACCTGTAAAACAACAGGAAAAACAACCGGAATTATGAAGTTTGCCAAACAATGCCGAAATCAACGAGTAAAAATTAAAACAAAAACTAATTGTCTGTAAATAACGGCTGTAAAAGAGAACAGGCTCTGTAAGGGAGCGGATCCTGTAGGGAACAGGCTCTGTAAAGGAGCGGATCCTGTAGGAAACAGGCTCTGTAAGGGGGCGGATCCTGTAGGGAACAGGCTCTGTAAGGGGGCGGATCCTGTAGGGAACAGGCTCTGTAAGGGGGCAGATCCTGTAGGGAACAGGCTCTGTAAGGGGGCGGATCCTATAGAAAACAGGCTCTGTAAGGGGGCGGATCCTGTAGGGAACAGGCTCTGTAAGGCGGCGGATCCTGTAGGGAACAGGCTCTGTAAGGGAGCGGATCCTGTAGGGAACAGGCTCTGTAAAGGAGCGGATCCTGTAGGAAACAGGCTCTGTAAGGGGGCGGATCCTGTAGGAAACAGGCTCTGTAAGGGGGCGGATCCTGTAGGGAACAGGCTCTGTAAGGGGGCGGATCCTGTAGGGAACAGGCTCTGTAAGGGGGCGGATCCTGTAGGGAACAGGCTCTGTAAGGGGGCGGATCCTGTAGGGAACAGGCTCTGTAAGGGAGCGGATCCTGTAGGGAACAGGCTCTGTAAGGGGGCAGATCCTGTAGGGAACAGGCTCTGTAAGGGAGCGGATCCTGAAGGGAACAGGCTCTGTAAAGGAGCGGATCCTGTAGGAAACAGGCTCTGTAAGGGGGCGGATCCTGTAGGAAACAGGCTCTGTAAGGCGGCGGATCCTGTAGGGAACAGGCTCTGTAAGGGGGCGGATCCTGTAGGGAACAGGCTCTGTAAGGGGGCGGATCCTGTAGGGAACAGGCTCTGTAAGGGGGCGGATCCTGTAGGGAACAGGCTCTGTAAGGGGGCGGATCCTGTAGGGAACAGGCTCTGTAAGGGGCGGGTTTGATTCAGTTGATTTTAAATCTGCTAGCAACAGCGGAGAAAGTTGAACAAAATGAAAAGTGGCCCCAATCAAAGGGCGGACAAGCGCAGGCACTGGGCGAGCTCCTGAGTGTCAACTGGCTGACAAGCCAGCAGCTGCATGCACGGCCTGGGCTGCAGATGCGTGGCTCGAACCACTCGAACGTAGAACTTCAGCCGAGTGAACAGCAGTCGGGACCGGACTCTGGACAGGTGCGCCTGGCTGGCTGAGCGAAGTTGATCCAGGCTGCCCAATCCGCACAGCTGCAGCAGCACCTGCGGGCGGTCAGGAGGGGATCAGGAGAATCGGGAATGGAAGCCTGGGGTGCTGGTTTGCTTTCTATACCGTCTCCTCTCCCTACCGTCTCCCCCTCCCTACCGTCTCCCCCTCCCTACCGTCTCCTCTCCCTACCGTCTCCCCTCCCTACCGTCTCCCCCTCCCTACCGTCTCCCCCTCCCTACCGTCTCCTCTCCCTACCGTCTCCCCCTCCCTACCGTCTCCTCTCCCTACCGTCTCCCCCTCCCTACCGTCTCCTCTCCCTACCGTCTCCTCTCCCTACCGTCTCCCCCTCCCTACCGTCTCCCCCTCCCTACCGTCTCCCCCTCCCTACCGTCTCCCCCTCCCTACTGTCTCCTCTCCCTACCGTCTCCTCTCCCTACCGTCTCCCCCTCCCTACCGTCTCCTCTCCCTACCGTCTCCTCTCCCTACCGTCTCCCCCTCCCTACCGTCTCCTCTCCCTACCGTCTCCCCCTCCCTACCGTCTCCTCTCCCTACCGTCTCCCCCTCCCTACCGTCTCCCCCTCCCTACCGTCTCCTCTCCCTACCGTCTCCCCCTCCCTACCGTCTCCTCTCCCTACCGTCTTTCCCTCCCTACCGTCTCCCCCTCCCTACCGTCTCCTCTCCCTACCGTCTCCCCCTCCCTACCGTCTCCTCTCCCTACCGTCTCCCCCTCCCTACCGTCTTTCCCTCCCTACCGTCTCCCCCTCCCTACCGTCTCCCCCTCCCTATCGTCTCCCCCTCCCTACCGTCTCCCCCTCCCTACCGTCTCCCCCTCCCTACCGTCTCCTCTCCCTACCGTCTCCCTCTCCCTACCGTCTCCCCCTCCCTACCGTCTCCCCCTCCCTACCGTCTCCTCTCCCTACCGTCTCCTCTCCCTACCGTCTCCCCCTCCATACCGTCTCCCCCTCCCTACCGTCTCCCCCTCCCTACCGTCTCCTCTCCCTACCGTCTTTCCCTCCCTACCGTCTCCCCTCCCTACCGTCTCCCCCTCCCTACCGTCTCCCCCTCCCTACCGTCTCCTCTCCCTACCGTCTCCCCCTCCCTACCGTCTCCTCTCCCTACCGTCTTTCCCTCCCTACCGTCTCCCCCTCCCTACCGTCTCCTCTCCCTACCGTCTCCCCCTCCCTACCGTCTCCTCTCCCTACCGTCTCCCCCTCCCTACCGTCTTTCCCTCCCTACCGTCTCCCCCTCCCTACCGTCTCCCCCTCCCTATCGTCTCCCCCTCCCTATCGTCTCCCCCTCCCTATCGTCTCCCCCTCTCTACCGTCACCCCCTCTCTACCGTCTCCCCCTCTCTACCAACTCCCCCTCCCTACCATCTTTCCCTCTCTATCATCTCCCCCTCTCTACCGAATCCCCCTATCTCCACATATTTTTTCTCCCTCTCTCCTTTCTCCTTTTCAATCGTCTTCTCCTCCGTTTCCTCCATCCTCCATCTCCCCGCTCTCCCTCTCCCGCATGACTCCCACTCCAGAGTCCCTACTCTGCGACAGCATACAGGACTCTGAAATATTGCTCCAACAGGCCCCAGCGCCACACACCAACCCATAGACGGCAAGCAGCACGAAGCGCACCTGTCCCTGCGCCCGCATATGAAAAGTGCCGGTGTGATCGGCCGCCTCCAGAGTAACGCTGGCCACTTCAGTCGGCGGCATCGCGGCACCAGCGCAACCAGCGTTCTGGCAGCCGGCCTGGCGGCCACCAGCTGCGGCCTCCGGCTCCGCGGCTCGGCCGGCGCACACAGTGCAGCGCAGGGAGATCGGCGGCGACTCGGCGCTGCCGATGTTCAACTCCGTGAGACAGGCGAAGGCGATGGCGTACTCGACACCCGGCGGCGGGCAGCTGGACAGCTTGAATGCCGTCAGCACGGTGTGGATTGCGTGCAGCGGCGGAGCCACCTGCTGTTGATGCAGCAGATGTCGCTGGGCTCCGTGGCCGGCATGCTCGGTGACGTCATCAGTGACATCCTCGTCAATCTCCTCGTTGTTGGCAGTTGCCGCTGCGGCGCCGAGATCGCCGCCAGTCTCAAGCAGGTCGGCCGCCTGAGACAGCAGAGCGGCGGCCTCGGAGCACAGCGGATCGACGATCAGGACGGTGCGCTTGTCGACCGTGCCCTCGGCGGCGTCGCTGCGGAATCTGCCGGCCGAAGACACCCGGCAGTCGACCACGCTGACCACCTGGCCGGGTCGGAGCGCCGCAGCGGCCTCGCAGTTCTCCGGCCCCCAGAAGGTGAGGGGAAACGAGCGGCAGGTTGCGTCGCATAAAATCAGCTGGGCCCGGCAGGTGTCGCGGCCCTCGCGCGTAGTGAGCTGGCGCGGCGGGTGGACGCGCTGGATTAGCGCCAGTAGGCTGGCGTACTGCGGCTGGTCTGTGGCGCAGCGAAGCGCCTGGAGAAGGCGTTCGGTTAGTTAGTTAGTTAGTTAGTTAGTTAGTTAGTTAGTTAGTCAGTTAGTTAGTTAGTTAGTCAGTTAGTTAGTTAGTTAGTCAGTTAGTTAGTTAGTTAGTTAGTTAGTTAGTTAGTTAGTTAGTTAGTTACTTAGTTACTTAGTTAGTTAGTCAGTTAGTTAGTTAGTCAGTTAGTTAGTTAGTCAGTTAGTTAGTTAGTTAGTCAGTTAGTTAGTTAGTAGTCGCTAAGGTGCGCACCTGGCCAAGCGTCACGTGCTCGGATGCCGGTCGCAGCAGCTGGCGGCGCAGCCGTTCAAACGCAGTCACCTCGCTGGGGTCGATGAGGCGGCAGCAGACAACGCTGCCGCGGTTCTCGCTGACGCTGAGGCTGAAGGGCAGGCCGCCGCTGACCCGATAAGCTGGGTTTTGCGGCGGCCTGACCGAGGCGTTGACAATGTCCACCACCGAGCCCAGGCGCGCGTGGTCGCGGCTCACGGTTCTCACGTGACCGTCGTCGCCCCAGATAGACACCTGGCAGTAGGCGGAGGGGCTGTCGCGCAGCGTGATCGTCAGGACGCTGGACTGCCGGCCCTGGCGGGTGTTGACAAGGCGGGGCGAGTCCTTGGCGATGATCAGGCCGCGGACTGTGAAATGGGTGGCGTCGGGGGTCAGCGAGTCCAAGGACCGATGCGGACAGTCCACGGGCAGGCGCAGGAAGTCGGACATGGCTGGAATGCCGAGCAGCTGCTGGGTGATTCATCACACAGCGGCGCTAGTTTCAATAGGAGAAGTGTGGGATTCAGAGACCGGCGAGTGAATATGGATAGGGAGAAATGTGAGATTCAGGGACTGGGAAGTGAACATGGAGTGGGAGAAATGTGAGATTCAGGGACCGGGGACTGAACATGGAGTGGGAGAAATGTTGAGATTCAGGGACCGGGGAGTGAACATGGAGTGGGAGAAATGTTGAGATTCAGGGACCGGGGAGTGAACATGGATAGGGAGAAATGTGAGATTCAGGGACTGGGAAGTGAATATGGATAGGGAGAAATGTGAGATTCAGGGACTGGGAAGTGAATATGGATAGGGAGAAATGTGAGATTCAGGGACTGGGAAGTGAATATGGATAGGGAGAAATGTGAGATTCAGGGACTGGGAAGTGAATATGGATAGGGAGAAATGTGAGATTCAGGGACTGGGAAGTGAATATGGATAGGGAGAAATGTGAGATTCAGGGACCGGGGAGTGAACATGGAGTGGGAGAAATGTTGAGATTCAGGGACCGGGGAGTGAACATGGAGTGGGAGAAATGTTGAGATTCAGGGACCGGGGAGTAAACATGGAGTGGGAGAAATGTTGAGATTCAGGGACCGGGGAGTGAACATGGAGTGGGAGAAATGTTGAGATTCAGTGACCGGAGAGTGAACATGGAGTGGGAGAAATGTTGAGATTCAGTGACCGGGGAGTGAACATGGAGTGGGAGAAATGTTGAGATTCAGGGACCGGGGACTGAACATGGAGTGGGAGAAATGTTGAGATTCAGGGACCGGGGACTGAACATGGAGTGGGAGAAATGTTGAGATTCAGGGACCGGGGACTGAACATGGAGTGGGAGAAATGTTGAGATTCAGGGACCGGGAGTGAAAATGGACAGAAAGAGAGGTGAGATTCAGAGACCGGAAGGAAAGAAACATGGAGAGAGAGAGAAAAGTGAGATTTAGGGAGTAGTTACACTCCTTAAGTGGGACTTGCGAATGGGAACCTAGACTCGGGGAGACAACACATTGTAAAAATAAAATATAAAGTGAGAGACCGAGAGGAAGACTTGTAGACAGGGCAAGAGTAAAATCTTCATAAACAGTTACAAATTGGAAGGCGAAAATGGCTGAGCAAATGAGAAAATCATCGATCTATATCAAAGAATTTTGCCTTTAACTTAATATCGCTCATTGAAGGCAACAAAAAGCGACAGGTGCACTAGCAAATTAAGAACGAAGAGACCTCACAGCTGAATGTGTAACATAGAACTATAGATAGAGTATAAATATTTGGCCAGAAAAAATCCTTAGGGTTCACTTTCATTTTTGCAAGTTAAAAAACGGTGGCATTTCGCCGTCGCCAAAGAGAGTTGATATTCGCGTCTTAGCAGCTGTTCAAACGCACCTAAAAGGGAAATGAATTGGCATATGATTGGAGTACTTTGCACTTCCTCCTTGCTGTTGCTAGTTTCACACAGAGTTAGGTGTCAGATGCTCACAGATGATGAGAAGGCTAGTACTCTGGACTTTGCCAATTATCTAAGGCGGAACACGGTGCCGAAAGCTTCCGATATGAACGGCTTGGTGAGTACCATCGCGTCAAAGCTGCATAGGACATTGTCATAGACCATACTTGTAAACCCGAAAGTAAACCCGACACTTGGCCCAACAAGCCGGCCCACTTCTTTACGTTAGTCTGTTTTCTCTAACTAGCTCTGGGACACAAACTTGGAGATGCTGGCTCAACTAGCGGCCAACAGGTGCCTTTTTGAGCACAACTACAGCGGCCCGTACGCTTCGCTGGGCGAAATTTTGTACCGCGGTGGCAGTCGCAACTTCCAGCACATTCTGGCCTTCATGTTCCTGGAGCGAGAGAACTACAACTATTCGACTGGCCAGTGTAGCGGCGCGAAGTATCCGTTTTTTACAACCTGCGGTCACTATTTGCAGCTTGTACACGCCGCCACCAGCAGGATTGGCTGCGCCGTGCAGGTGTGCAACGGTGTCTACTTGGCGGCGTGCGAGTTTAGCCGGTAAAGCCAAGTTAACTTTAATTTATCGAATACCCAGAAAGCTATTAAACTAACGAGACAATTTATTAAGGTGTAAATTGTATTGTAAATTGCCACTTAAGATAAATAGTTTGCTGGATTCTCCCGCACTGCAATTAACATTTATTTATACTGTTTACAGATTCTACACGGCTAATCGAACCATTCGAAGAGTTAGAAATGGAGTTTAAGGCATGTAACTAATTTTAGATAGCAAAGCATATAATTTGTTGAAAAAAATGGGTTGCCTTAAGAAAAGTTAAGCTTAAAAAAGTTAATTTAAGCCAAAGCGGCGAATGCTATTTTATCTTAAAGGGGAATAAATTTCGAAGGTCCCAGCGAAAAAAACATTTCTACGAGCATCCATTCAAGTGACATTGTTTGGAAAAGTGGCCTTCAAAACATTTTCAATTTCGAGTGTTGCGACCTTCTACTTTAGTAGTCCTTGGGTGTAAGTAGGTACAGGGTTTGTGTTACTACAAATTGAGGTTCGTGTCGTCGACAAGCAAAGATCTATGGACTCGATCCATGGAAAATCTGCAGATGCACCAGGTCGTGGACTACCGAAGGTTGAAGTGACCTATGCCCAAGAAAACATGAGGTCATTATGAGGTCTTGTAGACAGTCGAATATTCTATGGGATAGCAACTCCCGCGGAACAATTAGGTCATGCAAATACCAAGCCTACCGAATTCATAATAACCGCAGGCAATACGCCAGTCCGCCCTATTTGAGCGGCGAGCCTGGCACCAAGTGCGGCAACGGTTACGCCACCTACTCTCAACAGGGCCTTTGCTACGCCATCATGTACGGCGAGCCAGCGCCAATACCGGGACCGTTCGGTAATTAAATGTAGACAGATCCATGTTGGACAGCAGAAAAGTACATTTCTTATCTTATGACGAACCGAGCAATTTATAACTAATTTCAGATTGCAAGCTGACCTGCATGAACTATGGCAACTTGACAACAATGCCGTTCTGCAGTTGCACCTGTCCATCGGGTTTCTATGGTGTTAGATGCGAAAGTACGAGTAAAATAAAAAATGTATTCACTCGGATCCACCGAAATATTAACCATCCCTACAAAAATGATTTTTCTATGACTCTATGTTTTAGAAAAGAATATCTACTACGCGAGTTCAATTCCCAACGACTGCACTGCTCAGGCGGTGAGCTGCAAGAATGGTGGCAGTCCAACTATGCTTGGCAGCGCTTGCAAATGCGTCTGCCAAGCATACTTTGGCGGCGAGAGTTGTGAAGGTTTGTTCTGTGCTACCTGCTAATTACAATTGAAAATTTGAATGCCATGGAAGCTGTTTTAAGTGGCTATCCAAAGTAGACCGATTGATGATGCATGTTGCTGAATCACTGAGTTCTATCAAACCATTAGCGAAACTTGCACCGATGTAAAACAACGATCTTTCAAGGTCAAATTGTTTTTGATATAAGAACTACCTGGCGTCAATGGAAGAATTCCTGATAAGGATTTTGGCATTACCCAGGCACATAACATTTAGACAACGATTTAACTTCAGCAAATCGGCAACCGATATATCACAGTACGAGCGTATTTTTTCGCGCTAAACATTTTACAGCATGAGCATAGGAACGGGGCTAGCAGGCTTGGCAGAATAAGTCTAAAGACAAAAATTAAAGTGGTTTCATAACAAAAAACTGGTGAAGCCATTGCCCCATTTGCCTCTCTCTGTTCCTTATACGCCTATGTCTTGACTACGCCTAGGTCTATCAGATGACACTGACAAATCTATCAGAGTCCATTCTGGTAACCTGAAAAAGCTCAGAGCTGATCATGTGACATCCCTTTGTTTCTGTGGAATGCACAATAGAATGGCTGAAACCCACCGAATTCCCTCCTTTGCAGTAAACCTCCAACAGATGAAAAGCAGCCTATTCGTCTACTTGGGAGGTAAAACAATTTACCAGAGCTACCATCCAGTAAATTTGACACTTGTGAGTTGATAATCTTGTCTTTTATTAAGATGCACAAGGACATGAGCTCCGGGTTAACAAAAGATGCTTCCCCTTTCAGTGGAATGCAACCGGAATGCGA
Source organism: Macrostomum lignano (assembly GCA_002269645.1). Taxonomy (NCBI): domain Eukaryota; kingdom Metazoa; phylum Platyhelminthes; family Macrostomidae; genus Macrostomum; species Macrostomum lignano. The sequence goes on from NIVC01000721.1 coordinate 62,616, forward strand.
GGCAGCTTTAAGCAGGCCCTAACCTCGGGGATCAACAACTACTGCCTAAGCAATTCACCGCTGTGCTGTTCGAACGCCAGCCAACCTGTCGGTGGTGCATTTGTTCAGGCGGAGAATTTTCACGACACTGACAACTATCCTAGCCAAGAGATTGACGGAACAATGGTGGCTGCGGTGCACTACACTCTGAGTACTACTGTGGCAATGCAGTGCAGTAAGTCGAGTTAAATGAGACGCAGCTTATCAATACGAGAATGCGGAACCCTTCAGGCCGTTTCTCTGTTTCAATCTGGCGCATCTGAACTTAAATTGTACACTTTTATGGCTCCACCGATTCCAACAGAAGACCGTCAAAGCCTGATCTAAAGCCAAAATCAATAACGGATCATGCATTCTAGCTGCCGCTCAAATCATTGATAGCAATGGAGCATCCGCTTATAGTATTGTATTGATAGGCCGTGTCTATAGCAATACACGGCCCTAGCTTTACTATATCGAAACCAAAAGTGGTAAAGCGACATATATGGTAACTAACGACACAATATCTGACACAAATGCTTGCTAAAAATGCCTCACTTCAAGAACCATATACAAGGCAGACGACGCTGTGCGACGAGAATGCACAGAGATGGCAATATCTGCTGTCAAGACAGCTCTCAAGCGAAGGCTAACAGAACCTGCTGTAACAGAAAAAACTCCGGGAGCGGCCTACAGAGGGCGATTGGAATCATCGCTGCCCAGTCATTACATTGAACCCCCGTTGAAGTGGCACATCCATGCTCTACAGTACGCATCGAGATGCACATTTGCACAAACTGACCAACAAATTTCGCTCACTTTTACGACAAGTTCGTTTCAGTCAACCAGTATTCGAACAGAAGAGTGAAAGGACTGCACTGTGTTGTACGAGCATACTGTGCACTTAGTCATGCTACAGGAAGCGGCAACAGATTTTGTGTAATGACTTTTTTAACCTTAGGTTTAATCTTAAAACATTGCTAGCAATAGATCGTAAAGGCTATTACGTACTACATTATTTAATTCATTCGCCATTTTCCGTGCTGCAAACGCCAAAGCCCGAGTCAAGTGAATAGTAAGTTTTCTAGTCGCAGGTTGACAAAACTGTACATTATTAATACTCTACTCTTCCAGATAGTGGACTGCCATTACTGAACAAAAGCATCTTGTTGGAAGCGTGGAAGACAATCGAAACTGAATTGAAACAGGCAGTGCTGCAGGAGTCCGGACTCAATGTGGTTCGCATTGGTTAAGCAGCATGTATTCAAACTGCATACAGATTGTCCAGACTAACGATTCTTTTGTCTTAGATCAATTAACTATTTAAGTGCTATTTACTCGTAATTGGGCGATGGTTGATATGTTAATTATACGAGTACCTGGCATGCTAAAACTTCACGCATAATTATCAAAGGTCTTTTAGGGGCTTGTTATTACCAAATATGTATACTATAGCTTATTTCACGGTGAATGACTACTATTTTCTGTTTATCCCGTTACGATGTGCAAATAAGGTCAATGGAGAAAAATACAGTGAGTCAAAAGTTAATAAAAATACAGCTCAGAATTGTATCAAATTTCCGCCCATGTTTACTAGACTTCGACACTACTCTTAGTACAATGAACAGCTTTTTGTAGTTTTTTGAATTTTCGAGAAGCCGACAGAGTCAAGAGAGTACATACACAAATGACTACATGTGTAAAGTCAATAAGCGCCGAAAACAGAACTATTTGGCATGAATCGAGCCGGATACACACAGTTGCGGTCCCCTTTATTCCTGGCGATTTGCGTGATTACATTTATTAACAGGTGCTTCCTGATTACGGACGACACTCTGGAAAACAGTTTGCATCACCTTACAAGTCTATATAATAACGCAGAAAATCGCACACCGAAAACCAACTCACACAGACCAACTGGCTCAAGCAAGCAACTTCCCAGGTACAACATGGACACCACGAAATCGCTCTGTCTGTGCGCATTTCTGGCCTTTGCATTGGCTATCCAAATTGGCAGGTGCAAACTGACCGAGCAGGAGAGAAACGATACGCTCAATTTTATCAACCATTTAAGACGAAATGCTGTGCCACCGGCCGCCGACATGAATGGACTAGTGAGTGAAAAAACCACTTATTTTACTCAACAGTAGCTACATTGGCGTAGGATTTATATGAAACTCATAAGAAGCTGCTGATTTTTAACATTATCACTAGATTTGGGACACCAGGCTGGAAAACTTGGCTCAGAGGGCGGCCAACAGTTGCGTATTCGAGCACAACTACGGTGGCGATTATTCCTCCCTTGGCGAAATCCTGTACCTAGGCTCCAGGCAGAACTTCAGCGAGATTCTTGTCTTTATGTTTCTGGAGCGAGAGCAGTATAACTACACTAATGGCGCCTGCGTCACGGGCTCGGGCAAGTATCCGTTCTTTTCTACCTGCGGTCACTATCTGCAAATTGTAACTGCCGGTGTTAATAAGGTCGGCTGCGGCATACAATACTGCAGCGGGAACTACCTGGGCGTCTGCGAGTTTGACAGGTGCGTTTACTTTGCCGAAGTGCACTGATGAGCGATTCCATACAATCACCGAGCCGTTTCTACTCGTGCATGTGTTAGTCAAGCAGTCAAGCATGCTACCAGTAGAAATGGCCAGGTGATTGCAAAGCATGATCCCGATGGTTTATTCTTCTCCCAAACCAACCAGGGAGTGGTACGTGCCTCCTTATCAAACCGGAGAAGCTGGAACAAAGTGTGGCAATGGCTATGCGACCTACTTCAAGGACGGGCTCTGCTATTCCATTCTAGTAGGCGAAACGCCACCTATACCAGGGCCATTCGGTGAGAGACAGTGCTTAAAACATGTTTGTTTTATATCCAAGTAAACTTATCAAACAAACCCCATCCAAACGAACTGATTAAATTCCAGAGTGCAAGCTGAGCTGTCTAAACTATGGCACGCTGATGACTTCGCCATTTTGCTCGTGTTCATGCCCAGCTGGTTACTACGGAGTCAGATGCGAAAGTGAGTGCGAAAGGAAAAGTAGACCAGTCATGAGAATGGATGCTTAAAGCACTATTAAAAGCTGAGTAACTAAGTAGCTAATCTACTTTCAGCAAAGAACATCTACTTCGCAAGCACCATTCCGAATGACTGCAAGGCACAGGCGGTGACCTGCAAGAATGGTGGCTCACCAACCATGACTGGCACAACCTGCAAGTGCGTCTGCCCAGCAAATTTCGAGGGAGAAAGTTGTCAGAGTAAGTAGCATGCAGTCTTCTCTATTCTAAAAGCACCAAGCCTTCCAGAAAGTGAACGCATCTTAAACCTTTTCAACTCCAATCTGCAGTTAACAAGGTACAGGAAAGCAACAGTTTGGCCATTTACTTTGGCGGCGAAATGCGATACTCAAGCTATTACCCGATTAAAATGTCAATCGTAAGTGCAAAAACACAGCTTTTTTCGATATAACAAGCCAGGAAATCAGCTGACAATTTTTTGTCTTTCAGTGGAATGACACATTGCTAAAGGAGTCAACCAGAACTCACCTGACAGATGCAATAAATAGCTACTGCAATGCCAACTTTTCCACTTGCTGTCCCAGCTCAACAGCCAGCTCGTTGCCAGCAACAATTCAACATTTTGCCACTTGCGAGGACTTCCACGTTGCTGATTCCTATCCGATTCAGGCCATTGATGGATCAATGAGGGTTGACGTTTACTATACTATGCAGCCAAGTGTGGACAATGTATGCAATGGTAAGACGTTTCTTGAAATAAATTCTTCCTTCCATTTATATAATTGTCTTTCGAAGAAGCAACCCTAGAACAAATTTTACAAGTAGTTCCCTTTGAGAAATAGCTCTCCAAATGCTCCATACAATGCTCTACTTTCTCACTGTTCTACGAGCTAGATGATATAAAGGGATCAATAAAAATCGATTACTAAAAACGATTATCTTTAACCTTTCCAATTGCAGGTAAAACCAACAGCTACGTCAGCAAGGCCATAATTAAGTCAGCCTGGACTACAGCAATGAAAAATATCAATGCAGCCATTTCTGCTATTGGATTGAAGGCAATCAAAGCTGACTAAGCCTAATGGAAAGTAAAAACTTACATTTCAATAAAACAATCAATGGACAATTAACCTTTGGTTTGTGGTTTTTACTCACTTGCACTTAACAACCAATTTGATTAAAAAAAAACACTCTAATAAACAAAACTTATGTAGCTTTAGCAATTAGCAAATGCTGTTTGCTTTTTAAATGTTGAATGATTTGTTGATTTGTTGATTTGAATGAATGTTATTATTATATATCTATTCACTAAAATTATTTCTAGGAAATTAAAGACAATAATAAAAAATCATATATTCTGAATAATCTGATGTCAATTAAATGGTTTATGGATAGGCAAAAAAGTATGCTAGGGATAAAACTATACCTAAATCATATTTTGCTTCAAAATATATCCTATACCTAAACTCAAGTTTAGTTATTTCTTAAGATAAAAAAAGAAATTTAAATTTAAATTATAATGGAAAAGCTAGAACAATTTTAAAGATGAAATTATTAATATACAAAAAAAGTTTTAAAAGCTAAAATAAAAAAATCTTTTTTCTGTTTTCATTAAAAAATACGGAAATATTGATTTCTAACTATGAACATAAGAAATTAATGTATACCTATATATGCAATTATAGAGACAAGCATTCTAGAAACTTCTATACTCTCATTAAATGCCAGATTTGGCAATTTTTTAAAAAACTTTTTAATATATACTGTATCAAGTTTGTAAATAAATGCATATATCCCATAATAGCATAACTAAGACTCTTACTACTATTGCTCTGCTTTACTACTATCACTATTACAATATTTAACTACATATATATTTCTCCTTGATGCTAAGCATTTCTTAAACTAAACAAAAAATTAAAAACATTGCTTTTTTAGTTTAAAGAATTGTTGTTGCTATTAAGCCAACTGAATAATTCTAGTGGACTATTTAGTAAATTAAGTTTGATAACTATAGTATATAGCAGAAAAGTGGGGTATATCAAAATATAGGCCTCCCCCTAACACTAGATATTTAGGAAAAGTAAACATTAGCCATTACCTATATTGCTTTTCATTATCTACCAAATAATATAGTATCTGCCAGAGTATTTGCAAAAATAAAGAACAAAACAAAAAAAATTAAAACCGAATATAAGACACAATACCTTGTATATTTTCAGTCTGGCCAAACCAAAAAAAACAAGCTAATATTGATAGTGGCCTACTAGTCTTTTTCTTTCATAATGGCTTGCTTGAATAAATTTTATTCCTTCACCTCCTAAGGGTTGAATAAAGAGATAATAAAAATTTGAAAAAAATAAAGGAAAATGAAAAACTCTTCCTGCTGCCTAAATTGTCCGCATATCATTTACCATTTAAGCTGAAAAAGATATTAGTGAAAAAGATATTTAAAGAATGCACCTATAGTTAGCTATAAAGCTTACAGAAATTGGTATTATTTGCTGAAAGCGAGCAAGTACTGTTAATGGATTGCGCGCGAGCGATCAACTGGTCGCCAATCCACAACGCGATTTCGCATGACGTGCATATGTGCATGATGGTCACGTCAAGTGCGAATCCCAAAATTTTAAATGTAAATAAAAAGAAAAACCATTTGCTAATTTTTCATAAATTTGACTTTAACTAATCTACTTTGATGACAAAAGAAGTTTTACAGCCTTTGATATATAAAGAAAAGTTTTACTTACGACAGGTTTTGTTAACTTGCACTTAATTGTAACTTTTTAAACTGCCTTGCTTACAAGAAATAGTTTTCGTTTTTACCAAAACTGCCTTTGCCTGCCATGGATTGTTTATTGTAATTGTATTGTCATAATTAAAAGACATCAAAAAAAGAAGATATAAACTGAAAATATGTTGCAAAACTATACCTCAGCATAAAATTAAAAGTAGGATTAACTCTAAAAGCACTCTAAGAGCTGTCATATCTTTGTATCTTTGTGAAGGAATTCCTTCCTTCAATTGTCAATTTTAATGACAAATGAGTAATAGAGACACGAACTAAGTGTGAGTGGCTGTTTACGAAGTCTAGACAGACAGCACATCAGTTCAAACTTCGAATAGAATAGAAAAATAGGGGAACTGGCAGCAAAGGAAAGTGGGGTGGTGGAGCTGGCCAACAGCGGGGGTACATATGTACGTTGAAAGGGCTGACTGTACAGTGGAATCGGACTCTCTGAGAATGCATCAAATTATGATAAAATATTTTTTAATTCTGGTTCCTCAGCATCAAATATTCTGAGATATTCCAGAAATTTGTTGAGGGGAAAATTCTGGAGGGTAAAGACCCCAGGGGGGGGGTAGAGGGGGCGGCTCTGTATTGTGGCAAAAATACACTTGGTCCTCCCTTTGATTTTCTTCAGGTCTCCACCTAAGGGGGCAACCACTCCCTACCCCCCTTCTGGGTGCACCCTGTGGCCTGTGGTCTTAGACTAAACACCTCATCTAGCCTTCAAGTAGAAAAAAGTTGCCCACCCTTGCTAGATATATATCTAGCAACAGTCAAAAGTTCTATCCACCAAACAAATATATATCTATTCACCTCTTACCATGCATTTTAAATGAAAAGTTTCTTACTAACTATGCGTGATTTGTACATGTGGAACTTTTGACTATTGCTAAGTATATCAAAGATTATCATACTATTACAACATGGTCATAATTCACAACAAAGCACATTTAAATTATGTTGAAATATCTAATATAAGTTATGTTATATAAGTGATATTATGTAAATAGATAACCAGAAATAAAAACAAATCTACATAAAATCAGGCAATAAAATGGCATATTGTAGTAGCCTGTCAGTCTATAATTGGTATTCCTGCATGTTTAACTACTAGCTTGCCTAGTTGGGGGTTGGGTATACTTAGTTAGCCAGCCAGACCAACTGATCTAAGTTGGGTTTTTCACTGACTTTAAAGCCTTTATTTTGATTATGCAACACCTTGCCTTTTAACTATCTTGCTCTCTTTAAGTAAACCAACTTACCATTTTAGCACTTACTCAATCTGGGATATGCTTACTATTTGAAGGATGCTTGCTAGCTGAGTGATACTTGCTATGTAAGGGATGCTTACTATTTGGAAGGATGCTTGCTGTCTAGGAGACACTTTCTTTTTAAGGGAAATGCCTGCTATCTTTGTGAAGGCTTTATTTTGTTGTGTCCTTTTGTTACTTTTAGAAAAAAAGAGATTCATAGCAAACATCTTTATCTGTGTCAATTTTACTTGAATAAGGTGATTTATTAAACCAAAGAAAGAAATTATTTTTAAGAAATTGTGTTTTTTAATGGATTTGTGTTAATCATTTTTGCTCTTTGCTTGGTTGCCCCAAATGTGGCACTAGATTGCTAGTCAATTATGTTCATTTCTCATTTGGCCTTGCCTAATATATGCGAGCTGTCAAAATATTAGATTTTATTTACCATGATGTATAGTTATATAGTTAACAAGACAGATTAGTAGGAGAATATTTGATGGAAATAAAATAAAAAAATTTGAAAACTCAGACATGATTTGAAAATTTTAATAAATGATCAATTAATTTTATGGAATCTTATACTCGTAGACTTACAACTTTTAAACTTTTTTTTTGAAAGGTCTATTGTGCATTATTGTTTCTCATGTAGAAAACAGTTTAAAAAGATTGCTTTATACTTTCAATACTTTTACTGATTTCAGATGACATAATACCCAGTACTAATTCAATGCCATCAAAAAATCGAAACATAGGAGTTGATTGTGGAAATTGTAGCAAACGTTTGCTCCCCGCAAAGTTTGTTTGCTTTTTCTGGAAAGCAAAGAATGAAGTATATATATCAGTGAAAAACCAATTCAAAGTAGCTGCAATGGCTAGTTTGTACATTGAAAAGGTAGGAGCAAAGGATGAAGTACGATGTCAATTTTGCAATGCCAGTGTTGGAGTTCAGCTGCCATTCGGACCGCATGGTTCGAATTATATCTCATTAGGAAAGAAAAAAGTCATTGTTGGAGGGATTCAATGTGAGCCAAACGACAAAGTTTCCCAGAAATTGATACCACGGCTAAAGAAACAAATCGATGAGGTGAACATGGACACCTTCTATGGCAGATCAATAGTCCCTGATTTCGGCAACTGGTCCAGTCTAATAGCTCGCCAAGTCCCAGTTCAGTTCGCTTCGCCCTCTGCTCCTGAGCACTTCGACTGGTCCGACCTCCTTGTATCGGACAAAGTGCCACGGACCTACCAGCTGGAGGCTTTCGTTGAGGCACTTCAGCGAGATCTTGTACTGGTGCTGCCCACTGGCTCAGGCAAGACGCTGGTGGCAGCTCTGCTGCTGGCTCGGATGCGAGCTCTGAACCCGGGACGGATGGGGGCCCTGCTGGTGGAGCGAGTGCCGCTGGTGTTCCAGCAGGCCAAGGCGCTGGAGGCGGACACTGGGCTAAAAGTGGCCGCGCTGTGCGGAGAAATTATGACCTCTTGGAAAATTCGAGAACTTCTTGATGGAGCGCATGATTTGGTAAGCAATCTTGTTATTTTTAACTATTTACCCAAGTCTCGTCTCTCTTAACAAAAAAGCTTTTCCGGATCGTTTTAGGTGGTGATCACGGCAGGCGCCCTGCTCTCCCTAATTACTAATCGGCGAATTCCAGACTTGAGCGCGTTTTCATGCATTGTAATCGACGAGTGCCACCACGCGAGTTCCCCGCGGCACAACTTCCCGCGCGTCCTTAAGCTGAACCACCAACTGCCAGAGGATATGCGACCTCGTTTGCTAGGCTTGACTGCATCGCCTGTTGAACCTGGAGACGGCGATTCCGAAGGACAGAAGAAACTGCGTCGTCTTTTATCATTTTTTTCTCCTGATTGCGTTGCGTTCCGACCTGCAAAAGCAGAGGAGTCGGCCGTGCAAACAGTGACCAAGCTCTGTCATCCGTCCTCGCTGCAGATACAATTCGCTGAGGACCTTAGCAAACTTTTAACAGATAGCAACGAAAAACTGAACCTTGGCCTACCGATCGGAGAGTCGATGCCTGTGCCAAGCAACCGGCTGCGCATGCTGGCTGGTCAGCTGCGCGGCTTCATCTATAGCGGCCTGCCACAATTTCGAAACAACCGAGAAGAGATTCGCGACCTGCTGTGTCTCCTGGCCGCCATGGAAGCATCCCAACTTGTTGGCGTCTCAAAGGCAGCCCCTTTTCTCGACGACCTTCGCTGCATTTCCACAGCCACCATGCGATTTCGCTCTGATCCAAACTGGCAGCTGGATGTTTCTGAGCGCATGCGGGTGGTCGAAGCCGAGGCCGCATCGCTGTTGCAGGTCGAGAACAAAGAGTCTCGACTTCTCGTGCTGACGTGGACTCGCCGAACGGCCCGACTGCTGCACGCGCGCCTGTCCGAGCTCTTCCCGAACCTCAGGCCCCAGCTGGTCGTAGGACGTGGTGGCGCAGACGGCATGGACTGGGACGGCGAGCAGTCAGTGGCTATCGACAGCTTCAATGACGGCAGCAGTCGTCTGATTGTGAGCACAGCAGTGCTGGAAGAGGGTCTCGACGTCAGCGCGTGCGACGTTGTTATCAGGTTCGATGCAGCCAAGTCGCTTGTGCAGCTGTTGCAGAGCCGCGGCCGGGCGCGCAAAAAGGACAGTCGGTTCTTGATGGTCGTCGATGAAAACGAAGCGGCCGCTGCAACTGATTTGAGCGAAAGAGAAAATATGCTGAACCGTGTGGTGGACGATCACTCGCTTGAAAACGGGGTTCCATCCGAGCTGACGCGGCAAATGGTAAAGCATTTGGCTGAACGAAAGAGCCCTGTGCAAGCTGCTCGATCTGTTGTAGCTCACTACTCAATGGGATTGACGGGCAAAATGGGAGGCCAGATAATGGTCCAGCTATGCTGCCCCGAGTTGCAGAGGAAAGACTGCGATAAAGAAGCTTTAATGCTAAGTATTGAGAAAGAAAACTTCGTTAAAGTTCGCTCCATCGATTTGCTATTTGATCAGTGTGAGAATCATTCTTTGCCTTCTGGGTTGTTTCCACGAGACTCAACAGTCGCTGCCGTGTACTTGGAAACGCACTCAACTTTAGATTCTCCTCTTGGCATTTATCCCGAATTCGCGCGTCGTTGGTCATTCGAACTGAACAATAAGCCAATTTATGCGATGCCAGACGTGCGAAAAGTGGAAGATTCGGACGATGATTCCATTAAAAAATCCGAACGAACAGTTCAGGCTCTTAGTTCCGTTGCTATTGGCCAGTTTCAGACAAAAACTAAAGTAGTTGAGGCGTTGCATATTTCGGAAGAAAATATCGAATTAGAAATAGATTCTAATCGCAATCTCATTTCAGTATTTTTTCGTGCTGCTGGAGTTTCACTGGTAGTATCAAGCATTGGTGGAACTAACGGGTTTGCAATGGTGGACTGGTCCAAAGAATTGATTGCTTTACCTTTGGCAGTAGCGCCAACTATTCTAAAAACTGTGGAACAGGAGGATCAGCAAAACGACTGGGATTTCAATCCGATTTCTTCTGAAAGCTTTTGCAACACTGAAGATCTTTCAGGAAAAATTCGTCAGAAATTTGAAACCAATTCTGTACTCATCCTGCATCTACCAAGAGCCCCTCGATCAGCTGAGCCCCTCGACTGGATGAGACTCCGTGCGACGTTTCCTCTGCCGCTGCTCGATACCCGACTTGAGTCCGAAGAGTATGCCTCCCCAGGGGAAAGTGAGACGCTCTTCGAATACTGTCATAGAGTTAAGCCATTCCAGGAATTGTCCGTCCGTGACAAAGCAGAGTTCCAGTGCCGCTGGCAAATGCAGGCTCTGATTGACAGCCGTCGCTTCCTCATCACTCAAGAATCAGCTGCAGGTATTGAAAATAGAATCGCAGCAGCTGCACAAGCAGACTCTAAACTCGATAACGACTGCCCAACAAACCTCATTAAACTGGCCAACGCACTGTTGACGTTGTCGGCTACTGGGGATGGCGAAGCCTTCTTTGAAGATGTGCTTGGAGACCGGCTGAACTCTGCGCTTATTGTTCTCGAGGTGACCGATGAGGATGCGGAAGACGCTGCTGTCGGTCCGCCAGTTGCATGTGGCTCAGTGCTCGTGAAGCGAGCTGCTGTGACTCCAACAAGAGTGGTATTGTTCCCCGCCACTCCCGTAGCATCGAGTCGCCTTCTGCGTCGGATCCCTCCAGAAAGACTCGTGATGGTCGCCTTCACCGACGAGTCATGCGGAGTCGTGCGAGGCGGCGGCGTCAATGTTGCCTCTGCTGCTTCAGTCGGTGCTCGATTCACCAAAGTGCTGCGGGACGGTCTGACTCTGGCCGGACGGAGGTACCGGTTTTTTTCGGCAAGCAGCGGTCAGCTACGAACGAGCCGGTGCTTCTTTGTGGCCGCAGAGTCTGTCGAGGAAGTGCAGCGACTGCGAGACCAGCTGGTCGAGAATCCGACAGAGTTCCGATCGGTTTCCAAATATCTGTCTCGACTGGGACTTTTCATACAGCTGACACATGGGTAGCCAAATTAGAGACCAACCAAGTATCGAAATGTATTGACCATCGAGCTCTCAATGACGACCTTCTGACGGACGGTGAGTATCAGTTCGTGCATGTATATGAGCTTTAATGTGCATTGTGCACAGCAAATTTTGACCTCGCAAAGCATTCGCACATTGCAGGAAGCGGGAAAATCAGCTCAGAACTCGCTATGTCAATTAAATCCAAACTGGACCTGCCAGAGCTACCGTTTGCCTTCCAATTTCGCTTTGGTGGAGCCAAAGGAGTCCTGACCACTGTCTCCGATAAGGACCCAAATCTAGGACTTCAGCAAGGAATCTTGCTGAGACCATCCACTGTGAAGTTCAAAAGCTCAGACACAAACTTGTGCATTGTCGGAACGTCTCAGTGCGGTAGACTTTGCCTCAACAGAGAGATCATCACTCTGCTGGAGGCGCTGGCCTCCAAGTGTGACAGCTGGAACCCGTCGCAACGTCTGCGAAACATTCTCGACGCGGAACTGCGAAAAATAGCCGAGTCTCTAGCGACTCCTTCGGCAGCCACCGCGGCACTTCGAGAATTTATTGACAAACCGAGCTTGGCAACAGCGAGTGTTGTGGAAGCTGCGCGACACTTCAACTTTCTGACCGATCCGCACTGGCTCGGTCTGCTGCGATGCGTTTTCCGATTTCGGCTGTCCGACCTGCAGAAGCGAGCTGCTCTGCCAGTGGGCGACCTCGGTTGTCGCGTAATGGGCGCACCTGATCCGCTAGAAGTGCTGGCTGAGGGCCAGGTGTTTCTTCGAATCAAGCGGAAACCCAGTGATCAGGCTAAGCAGATTGAGGGTCCAGTGCTGATATATCGAAACCCATGCCTGCATCCGGGAGACGTTCGAGTGGTGCAGGCCGTGGCCAAACCGCAGCTGTGTGGGTGGCTTAACCTGCTGCTGCTTCCTTCGCGCACTGACTGCCGCCGCTCACTGGCTGCCGATTGCAGCGGCGGTGACCTCGACGGAGACCAGTTTGGAGTTGTGTGGGACCCGGAGCTCGTGCCGCCTCTAGAGGCAGTCCACGAACCTCTGGACTATGCGAAGCTGGCATCAAACGAGCCACAGCTACCCGAAGGAGCTGACGTTACGAACCCAGTCTTGCTGGCCAACTTCTGCGCACAGAACTTTGCGAACAGCTTTCTTGGTCGAGTAGCGAATTTGCACCTGGCCATTTGTGATCAGCTGCCTGGTGGCGCCCTCAACCAGTTGGCGATCGAAGTTGCAAAGGCTCAATCGGTCGCAGTCGACTTTCCAAAGACAGGAATCGTACCGGAGGTGCCTGAAGCAGCAGTAAAATTCGTTAAAGAGAAAGGCTACCCAGACTTCATGGAGCGCTCTGATTCCTACCCTTCAGATAAGCTTCTGGGTCAGTTGTACCGAAGATGCCGCTCCTGCGACCTGGATTGGGATCTGCTGGACTCGATCGATCAAGAAAATCAACAGTACGAGTACGATGTGACATGGGCCGGTCAGGAGAAGTTTTTGAAAAGCGCCAGTCGGCTGTTTGAGCTCTACCGCTCTGATCTGCGGGCACTGATGTCGCAGTGGGGCGCAAGAAGCGACAGGGAGCTGCAGCTCGGTCGCTGCTTTCAGTGGCACCCGCTGCTTCGAACAGATCGTGGTCGCGCTCACATAGCCATGCGGCAGGGGTTTGACGCTTTGGGCAACAAGTACCGGCGAATATTCGATCAACTTGCTGGGGACGACCAGAACAAACGCAGAGCTCAGGCAGCTGCATGGTTTGCAGTGGCGTACAAAAGTGTCGGGACCTCGAAGGCGAAGAAGCCACGAGGTTTAAGTTTCCCGTGGGTCGTGACCGACGTTTTGTGTGAAATTCGGTCTCACGGCATGTCGACCTCTGTACTGCAGACCGGCAGCGCGTCACTGCAGTCAATTGATGAAGGTCTCGAAGTGTCGATCGGTCGCTCGGTCTTTGCCTTCTTCCGCAAATCTCTTCCGGGTCTGCGCGATGCAGTCGGTCGTGCCGACGCAGCCGCCGCACTGGTCAGCGGTCGCCTGTCCAGCAGTGTGCAGGAGTGCTCAGTTGCAAGGTGTATGGCTCAGCCTCGATTCTTGTGTGTGATGAGGCTTCATCAGACATCGACTTGTGTGTGCTACCTCTTGATAAAGCGTACTCTGAGCCGTGGCTTCCCGCAGAGGTTTCTGTACTGGGAGAATGCGCTCGCCATCGTCATTGGCTCGAGACGCTTGTGTGGCCCTCACTGGATGCTGCAGTGTTGGAAAAGACTCGATACCTCGATCGCCAAGTTCCGTTGATTCGATGCCGTCTTGGACTGGACGGCGGTGAGGACGTGGATGATGGCCAGGAGTGCGACATCAGTATGAACAGTGTAGGTCTGGGAAAGACGCGCTACCTTCTCAGCTTGTACAGTCGCTGTCCGTGGCGGCTACCTTTGCTGTGGCTGCTGGTTCAGTGGGCGAGGGCAGCTGGAATCGTTCGGTCATCAAGTGAGAGCCAGGGCTGATGCCTACAGCCGAGTTTTACGCTCTTGTTCTGCATTGCTTTTCTGAGTTCGACGAAGTCGCAAGCAACTTCGAGGAAAGTAATAAATGTCTGCTTGATCTATCATTGTCTGAGCGCCTAGCTTTTTGATGGACCGGCTGACTGATAAAGCTTCGGATGCGAATTTTGCCTTTTTGGGCAGCTGCATACTACGTTTTGTTCGGTTTTGCAGTGAATTGTCCGGTGCCGTGACGTACAAGTGGCAAAGAGTTGAATCCGCTTCATCGGTTCAGATTTCGGCTGAGGTCGTTAGAGGCGTGGCGGAACTTGCGGACGTTGCCTCTCGCGTTCTCGTCTACACCCACAGCGCAGCGTCCATTGTGTCTTCCGCCGCAATTATTTCAAGTCTCTCTGGAAAAGCCATTCGGCTGACACAGCGTTTGCCCGGAATTTTAAGCACTGAAATGTTGCGATCCCTTCGCTTTCACGAGACACGTTTGCGCTTGACTACCGGATGTGATTCTGTACAACTGGAAGAGACCACAGGATCGCGCCGACTTCTGATACGGGCAATCGGAGCCCCGTCAGCTATCGATCGCCTTCGACATGAACTCCGCGAACTGTCTGCTAGATTTGGCTTGTCTGGCAGCTGGACGAGGAAGTACAACAACGGTTTGCGCTACTTTTTGGAGGGAGGTGGAACCGTCATGGCCACTCGATGTCTTTCAAACAGTTGTCGGATCGAGCTAATTGATCACCTTGGCTCAGTGAATGTTGAGCATCAAATGCATGATGTTTGCGTTCCGCTGTGTCTCGGGACGGATGGTATTGATTTTACATCATGGACAGATGAAGCCGCGCGTCGCTTATTCGCTCTGATGTGTCGCCAGTTTTCTCGCCTGCGATCATCCAGGTCTGAATGCCAAGTTTCTGCAATGCTAAAAGACCTGGAACTTTCAGTTCGCGTTGGCCGAGTTTATTTCCTAAACGCAACTAACGGTCTTCCTGACAACCGCCGTAGCATATCTCTAGCTGAGCTGGCAGTAGCACTGGCGGCCGGTAAGAAGTTCCGCAAGGGTTGCGAGCGACCCGACTTTCGTCGCCGCGATGCCTCCGATGCCACTAGAAAGCATCGCGCAGAGAAAATGGTTAGTCTTGCGGCTCCTGGCGGCGCATCTCAAGAGCCTCATCCGCCGCTTAAACCGGAACGGGCTCCGAAGCCAAACCGTCGAAAGAAATACAAACTAGGCGTTGGCTTTCTAGCTGGAATTGTTGCGGATCTGCATCGAATTAGCACCGGAGCAACCGTAGAAGTCTACGAGAAGGCCCTGAAATCATTAGGCTATGTAGAAATTCCTAAACAGACAGAGCCGGCTCTGACCGGCTGGAAGGTGTCCGTGCGCTTGAGCGCTTCCTATCAGGCTCACCTGCAGCATGATCTTTCATTGCAGCTAGTGCGAGTCTACGAGCGACCGCTGAATTGTATTTACATGAATGTGCTAGACTCTGATAGGCCTGGCGAGAGAAACTCAGCGATTACAGCCTCCAGCACAGCTGACTGTGAAACTGGAAGTCCAAGTGAAGCCATCGGATTGGAAAATGCGCCGAGTGAAAAATCGAACTCGCACAAACAGAAAAAGAATAGAAAATTCAAACGCAAGCGCAAAGGCGATAAAAAAGATGGAGATGAGTATTATCTCGCTGGTGCGGAACAATCTGCTCGGGATGCAACTCAATCTTTGGACAGAAGAGACGATTTCATTGAAACTCAGGGAGCCGCTGAAACACAAACGGTCAGCTCAGGCTTAACAGAGCAGAGGCAGAGCACCAATGTGATGGATGACAGCGCCTGTAGCAATTTAGCAGGCAAACAAGGTAAGACACAAATGAAGTCAAAAGGCGTTGTTGCAACCGCTGGAATCATGGAAACTACTTGCGAACAGCGCAAATGTCCAGAAATCGATTGGAGTATACTAAAACATCGAACATCAAGAAAGAAAATTGGTGCATGCATTAAAGTCAAAAGCGGAACTGAAAATCTTACAAATGTCAGCACAACCGACGGTGCAACCTCCTCTGAAGTTTTCACCGAGGTCGCAACTGGTTGCAGCACTAGCAACGAAGGCTCGTCAGCTAAGACCAACCAGAGGGGTCAAAGAGGTCAAGAACGCGGCCCAAAAGCAGCTGGCGTAGTGGAAGCTAAAATAGATACGGAAAGTGTGGAATCCTTGGCAGAATCCAAAAGCGACGCGGAACGCTCAGGTGCAGCAGTGAACGTTTTTTCGAATGAGAAGAAATCCAATAAAAACTTCACTTTGATGACTCCTGAAAGTGAATTCTCAGCAACAAGCAGACAGAGTGTCGGTGGTGAAGTGGTAGATGCCGCAGCTGCAATGCCTCCCAGCGAGTTGACTAAGAAAGATGGCAGACGCCAAAGAAAAGCAGCGTCGAACAACAAATCTTCAAGCAGTGTCGATCAGAGACAAAAGTGCGCCAATGAAGCCGAATTCTGCGGACGACCGAGCACAGTTGATGCCAGCGGCAGAGCTGCAGCTGCCGGCTACCTGGAGCAGCTGGACTTGCACATTAACCTGGCCGCGTGCGAACCAGTCCGCCCGAGCATGCACCGGGAACTTTTCCCAGACGGTGAAGAGTTTCCCTATCTGGTCCGAGATCCAACCACTGGCAAAGTAGTGATCAGCGACCGGGTGCCAAAGTCGCTGACTGTCCTGGTGACGCGTCAGCGGTCGGTTGTTCGTCAATTTCGCCGTTCGAGCAGCGACGCCGAAGATGTTTGGCCGGAGTTGCGCATCATCAGCGGCTCGCTGCACTTTGGCGGCGACCAAAATCTCGAGGCGCAGCCGGTGTGCGATTTGTCGATGCACTTTGACCCAGCGCCGCTGCTGACGGCGGCACAGTACGGTCGGTATGGCAACCTCAGCGGCTACTGCAGACGCCTGATGCAGCTCAGCTTGGAACTGACTAGTGCGCTCAAGGAGCAAATCCGGCTGGCTGCTGGTGATGGTTAGAGACTACTGCCTTGTTGTATTAGTTTTTTGCTTTCGTCTTCGATTAGCTACTGACAGCTAGGGCGTTCGTCTTTGTCCTTTTTTATTCACCCTAATAATAATAATATTAGTAGTAATATTAATAATTGATTACACCTGGCCCAATCAACCGACAGCCCAGCCGCAGCTATTGCGCGGCGCATCTGAAGGCTGCGTACGGCTGTTCAGTCCAAGGACTGGGGGGGGGGCGCCACATACACCCTCAATTACCCCAGCTAATGCTGGCACCCATTTTACAGCTGAGTGAGCTAAAGCAATGCAGAGTTAATTGTCTTGCTCAAGCACACATATTGTTCTAATGGGATAGGGAATCGAACCGCCGACCTTCAAGTCGCGCGAGTCCGACTCTCTAACCACTAGGCGGCAACCTCCTTCCTCTGAATATCCGAAACTGCACCGTAGCTCCCGACAAGCAAAGTCAAAGCTGATAACCAACAAACTCATTTTAAACAATCGGTTTAAATAAAAAAAGTTTAAATTTTTTAAAACATCAATTTCTTTTTTTGCTAAACCTTTTCCCAAGATTTGGGTGTAAAAACCGGTTCATGCACAGCGTGTTGTGTGCGCTTATTTTTTCATTCATGAAGTTAAACAGTACATTTTTAATCCAGCAGAATACTATTTCACATTACAAGCTGTCACAGTATTTTTTTTATATACGCTTTGCAGAATCTCAAATTATTTATACGCTCGTACTTTTCGAAACAGCTTCAATTTTAAGCTGGTTTAACAGTCACGCTCGCATATTCAGTGTTGCATGGGCAGGTCCCGTTGTTAAGCGTTGATCCGTTGGTATCGGAAGTTACCTTTTATAACAATTAACGAACCATGGTTACTTCTTTAGGGTAACGCAATAACGAATATATACGTTACTTTTTGTTCATTTCCGTTACTCTTTTTTACTTTTATTGTTTGTTCTCTACAATTTTTCTACGTCTCATTCAATTTGAATGAATAAAAATGATTCTCAAAACATACCGAAATCCATATTGTCAACAGAAATCATTTCATTTCATTTCATTATTGGCTTAGGTGAAGAATGACGCAGAGAGGACCATACCCTAAAATCAGTCTGGTGGACAGAGTGAGCTAGGGTGCATGATGTGTGCATGCTTGACTGCAGGTGATTTGGAGTTTGATGTTTTTGAATTAAATCAAATTGATAGCGAAAAAACCGAATGATCGATATGAATATATGAGCAAACCACCAAATTTGTAAGTAGCTACTTTCAACAAGTAAGGAGTTACGGATTCACTCTCTGAAAAATGTACGTTATTTTTATCATTTTTAACGGAATCTATGGCTGCCTTTACCACTTTTACCACTAACGGAAGTAACTTTTTTAATAACTCTGCTAAACACTGGCTATATTAAATTATTCATTCTGTCTACTCTATAACATTCTTTTATTATATAGATTTTTCCTATTGCTATTATTGTTCTTGTTTTTTATGTTAAATGTTTCTAAATAACATTTTCATCTCCAGAACCACCTTTTATCCTTTTTTCAGTGCTGTTTAGTACCAGAATTTCTAGTATAGTTTTCTAGCGAATCAGCTGCTTTTTCTCGAAAGTGATAGTTGTGGATTCTTTTTAGTATTCCATGTACTAAAAATGCTACTCACTTAATTAAACAAACCTTAAATTAACGTTTTGATCTAAAATATTTACACCAAGAACTTTGCCTTTTATCAATACCCTGTTTAATTAATAATTTTACGAAACATAGACCGGCCTTCTAATTTTTTTCAACCCGAGGAGAACCCCCACTCCTGACTCTCATGATGGTCAGGTAGCAAAGATGTGGTTCAAGACATTCTTGGGCTGGTAAGTCTATACACCGTTGAATGCACTATTTATTTACATTATTGAACTCTCAGAAAATACATGCAGCTATATGTATGCAATACTTGCTCGCTTTTGTCTGGAAATGTGTAAATCTATCGGCAGATAAAACGCTGATGACTATCAGAGCCTTTAAGAGATCCCCAGACTAACTCTTAATGACTTTTCTGCCGCCTGGGACTTGGCTTACTTGACTTAGCTGCAGGGGGCGTCCGGCGGATGCCGCTAGGAGGCGGAAGCCCCTGGCAACCAATGACTTCCATCGAAGCGATGTCGCTCAGAGGGACCCGTCGGTCTCGCCTGCAGCGCGGTCCTCCTCACCGGCGGTGGGAAGAAGTCAGCTCGTCCCGTGTCCCTGAGGTACCGGGCGAGCAGCGGGATGCTCTCGGGCCTGCAAACGTCGGAGAGAACCGGGTTTGGCCCCGGGTGAGTGAGCCTGGCCCTGGTGAAACCGGGCAGTGGCAGATAAAGTGCTCGGCGTTTTCACTGCCTGAGCGGCAGAAGGGGCACCGCTCCTCGGGTACCTGGCCCTGAAGGAAGCGGTGGCGAGAGAAACAGTCATGTCTGGAGAGGGCCATGCTAACTGCTCTGAGGTCTCTGCGGTTGAGCCTGAGGAGAGCTCACGCAAGAGAGGAGAGGGGCAGGGGACGGCAGCACAGGATTGCCTACAATTCCGGGTGTCGCGCCACCTGCGGCGGTGCTCGGAATCAGCCCAGTGCTTAACATGGGAAATGATCACCGAGGTGGGGATGAAGGCCCCTGGGCCCGGCCCCAGCAGCGCGCCGGCGGAGCCAGCCTTAGCCAGCAGGTCAGCGCGCTCGCTGCCGAGGAAACCAGCGTGGCCCGGGATCCATCTGAGCTCCACCTGGTTGCCTAGCGCAAGCCCATTGAGCTGGACATTGCAGTCCTGCAGGACAGATCTGGAGCTGGTGGTGCTGTGGCAGAGGGCCCGAAGGGCTGCTTGGCTGTCAGAGTGAAAAATAAACTTCCGACCGCTGAGCTGCCTTCGGCGCAGCTCTGCCGCGCAGGAGCTGATGGCAAGCACCTCGGTCTGAAAAAACACTGGAGTTGAGTCCAGTGTGCTGGGAGTAGCTCCACACTACTTCTCCCTTGAAGAAGACGCAAGCTCCGAAGCCTGAAAGACCATGCCGAATAGTGACCTTATACCAGGTACCTTTGGCTCAGGAGAAGGGTGGCTGGGATCGAGTCCGTGAGGATGTTGAGCCCGCCACACTCCTCGAGAGCCTTGAGGCAGAGGTCAGAGTGCGGGATAAGCGACCGCTTCTTAAAGGCCCGCACTTTCTTGAAAGCCACGCCAGCATCTAGAAGACGCCGGGTGCTCTTCGCCGCCTCTCCTTTGATATAAATATCCAGAGGAATGCATTCATGCCTTCAAAAGGGATGAGGGTGGAGCGCCCATAGTCATGCGGCAGGCTCTGCCCTGGATTTTGTAGAGAGCGTCGAGGTTGCTCTTGACGCTCAGGCCGCTGGCCCATACGAGGCTGGCGTAACTGATCGAGGGCGGATAATGGCTGTGTAAATCCAGCACAGCTTCCTGGGGGTGAGCCCCCAGGTGGTGCCCACGGCGCGCCTGATTTGAGCCAGGACAACCAGGGCTTTTTGGCTTTAGTTTGAATGTGCGGAGTCCAGTTTAACCTGTGGTCCAGAGTGAGACCCAGGCAGCGGACCTGCTTCTCCATGGTATTATGCTTTCCATAGAGGGTGAGTGGGTTCATGGTCCAGAGCAGTTTGTTGGTAAAAATGACCGCTGTGGTTTTCGACTCTGAGAGTCTAAGGCCAGATTGGCTTGCCCAACGCTCCGCTCGTCTCAGAAAGCCCTGCAGAAGGTCTCTGGTGGTATCAACCGAGGGGCCCGCGCACATCGCGGTCACATCATCGGCATAGCCTTTATGTGACCTTGAGAATGGGGTCATGGAGATCACTGCAAAGCAACTCATCCATGACCATGTTCTAAAGAACGGGGTGAGAACCCCGCCCTGGGGGCCCCCCTGGACAGCAGGACAGGCGCCGTAAGAGAGCTGCCGTTCAGGTGGGCCACGACAGTGCGGTTCCGGATCATGAACATGATCCACCAGACAAGGTGAGGGTGCATGGCCCTGGATTCCAGGGCTCTGCAAAAGGCCTCGAAAATGACATTGTCGCCGCCTGGGACAGCACCTAACGGCATCATGTCTGGCGTATGGCTTGCATGAGTTTAGAATTCGACTCATCGATATGTTGATTGACTGTTAACTGCATCACTTCGGTCCACTGCGACCGTCGCCTGAAAAAGAAAAAACTTCAAAAAACCTTTATGATCAAATCTAGTGCTCATCCTAAATTGTGCTCCAATTCAAACTGAGTCGTAGCAGAATCAGTAACTGTTCATTTGAAATTCTGTCACGGACAGAAGGACTTGTTTTCTCTATGGCCGCCCAGACTGTTATAATTGCGCATCACACTGTTTTGTTTGTGTGCCTACGGCAGACGAAGAGTACATAACCTTCTTTTCTCGCTCGCTCGGCCGTTAGACGAGCCGCCACATTAGTGAGCCCGACTTTTCTCAAATCGTGTGATTTGAGAATGCCAGAGCACACAGCAACCAGCGCTAACACAGTTGACGCAGCTGCCGACGTCACAGAACATGAACCTGTCATCGCTACTGGCATCAGCACAGCAGCCAGCGCTTTTAACGATGCGAGCAGCAACACAACTGTCAGTGCAGTAGCGCTCAAGCTGCCTCTATGCATTTTGGGACTCCCAGCCCCGAGCATGGTTTATCCTAGCCGAGGCTCAGTCCACACTCGGGGCGTCATGCAGGACGCAACCAAATACTACTATCTAGTCGCAGCGCTAGACCAACAGTCCGCAGAACGTTTCTTCGATGTTCTCGAGAACCCCCCCCCCCCCCCCTACTGAAGACAAGTACGGGCAGGGCAGTTGAAGGCTCGCCTGCTTGTTGGCACTTTCGGTTTATAGAGGCAACAAAAGGCCAATCGATTGCTCAGCATAACCGGCCCCGGTGATCATCGTCTGTCTGAGCTAATGGACGAAATGTTGGCGTTGCTGGGTGACCACTCACCCTGCATGCTTTTTGAAGAATTGTTCCGTCAGCAGCTACATGTACCGGCCAACATCCGTACGGCGTTGGTCTCCGCGGATTGCAAGGAACCCCGATCGGCGGCACTACTCGCGGACAAGCTTTAGGCCAGTCGACCTCAGCCAGCGATGGCGGTGATTCAGCAGCCCGACCAGCCTATGGTCACGGTCGCCCATGAGAGTCGTGTCAACCGTTTTGACAGGGGTCAGCCACCACAGCGCCACTCTGAGGAAGCCAGCGGTCTTTGCTTTTTACAAAAGAAGTTCGGTGGGAAGGCCAGGCGATGCTAAGTCCCGTGTAGGTTTCAGGGAAATGGGCAGGCCGGCCTCAGTAAACAGCTCGGCGGCCGGCAGCAGCAGTCTACTCCTCGTCCCGGATTTGCAGACAGGCCGGCGTTTTCTTGTTGACACCGGTGCCGAAGTTGGCATCTTTCCGATCACCGGAGCATATGCCCGAATGCTGCGCCAAGGCCCATCGCTCTACGCCGTCAACGGTAGTCAAATCCGAACTTTTGGCACCCGTCAGCTCACTCTGGACCTAGGCATCCGGCGTTGCTCTCGGCCATTCATTCTGGCTGCGGTTCAGCAACCACTGATCGGCATGGATTTTCTCCGGCATCATGGTCTGCTGGTGGACCTTCCGCATCGGCGTCTGCTCGATGCTCACTCGCTTTCCAGCGTGCACCTAACTGACAGTATGGGGCCGGGCCTGCAGCTCGCTGGAGAAGTTAGCAGTGGCCAAGAAAGAGTTCCGACTCTTGAAGCAGCTCGGCATCGTGCGCCGGTCCAACAGCCAATGGTGACGCTTTACATGGTGCCCAGCAGCCCAAGGCCTCGCACCTGGCCGCTTGTCCAATTTTCTCAAAGATTGCATTGTGCGCGGTTACCACCAGGTGCCAGTGATGGCTGCAGATGTGCCCAAGACCGCCGTCGTCACCCCGTTCGCCTTTTTGAATTCCTGCGAATGGCATTCTGTTTTAAAAACGAGGCCCAGGCTTTTCAGCGCCTGGTGGACTCTATCTGCCAGGATCTGGATTTCGTTTTCGCTTATATAGACGATTTCCTGGTGGCCAGCAGCAATCTACCTGCTGTTCCAGCGACTCTCCAGCAGCGGCCTCCTAATCAATCCGGCAAAGTGTCAGTTCGGCCGCAGAGAGATCGACTTAACTGAATCACTGAGAATCAACACTCAGGGAGCTGTGCCGCTGCCTGCCAAGGTCGAGGCCATCGCTCGTTTTTCACCACCCTCCACGTCAAAGGCCTGCAGGATTCCGTCGGCATGGTGAATTTCTACCACCGGTTTGTGCCGCGGGCTGCACAGCTGTTGCGACCCATCCACGCAGCCACCGCCGGCAAAAACAAGCTTGTCTACTGGACACCCGAATTGACGATCGCCTTTATTAATGCTAAGCAGGCGTTGGCAGGCACTGCCATGTTGGCACACTCGCTGACCCATGCGCCCATTGGCCTCACCGTGGATGCATCAGATTTCGCCGTCGGAGCTGCATTGGAGCAACGGGTGGGCAACGCTTGGAAGCCCCTTGCTTTCTTCAGCCGGCAACTACGCACCCCCGAACAGAAGTACAGCGCTTTCGACCGCGTGCTGCTCGCCCTATACTTGGCGGTCCGACATTTTCGCTACTTCCTAGAAGGCTGAGTTTTCACCGTCCACTCACCATAAGCCGCTGGTCGCCGCCATGTCGAAAATGTCGGATCCTTGCTCAGCAAGGCAGCAGCACCACCTGGCTTATGTGTCCGAATTCACCACGAATATCCAACATGTGGCAGGCAAGGACAACGCAGCAGTGGACGCGCACGGTGGATTCTGTTCAGCCCCAGTTCCTCCCTGGTGTTGATTTCATGGGAATGGCCAAGGTGCAGCAGGCGGATCCAGCGAACCAGACCAGCAGCAGCCTCCGGCTAGCGCAGGTGCAATTCGGTCCCAGGTTGGATTTGTTGTGCGACACCTCCACCGGCCGACCGTGCCTATTCGTTCCGCCGGGTTTTCGCCGTGCCGTATTGGATGCCATTCACGGCCTCTCGCACCCGTCCGTCCGCAGCACGGCAATCATCAGACTGTCGGATAGCTGGATGTTCCGCTATCCGGACATGTCCCTTATCCCTGCCGGGCAGTTGCGCATTCAGATCTTCGAAGTTTCGAATCCGACACCATCCGTCCACCGCCTCTGGAGAAGTGTAAGCCGGTAAGCGGGAGCTCTGCGTGGCGCAAGCGCCCAGGAAAAGGAGCCCCGTGTGTCACGACCCCTCCGAGGACATGGACCCCATCAAGGGGGAAAGCCGTGAAAGCTGTAGCAACAGGCGGACGTCGGAAGGCTCGGAAACCCGCCCGGAACACTGTCCGCTCTGGTCTGACTAACCGCAAACCGTCTGACTAACCGCAAACCGTCTCACTAACCGTCAAGGTCAACAACCGCAGCAAACCCCAGCCCAGTGTCATCATTGCGGCCCCCTGGCGCACAAGTACTATCTGCATGATCTCCACCCGCACATTGCAAGTGCTTTCTGATCTCCCCGGATATTTCAAGCGTCTTAAAGTATCCAGTCCGGGTATCTCAGGCTGTTCTGCGTTCTCCGGGGTACTTGCGGTCCCTCGGAAGTCACCAGAAGGTTCAAATATCCGGCCAAGAAGCTAAGGTTTGCTTTGCGATACGAGCTATCCGGATTGACGTGATTTCCGGGTCAACGAACGATTTGTCAGTTAAAAATTTTCAAAGCAAAGAAACACAATGTACGGGTAAGTACCGAATTGGCAAAAATGAAGACACAATTCTTGTGTGTATTTATTTTTTCATTAACAGAAAAGACTGCTTCTCACAACCACGTTCAGCCAATAAGATAGCTATTAGCTTTGAAGACTTTGCGTGGGTAAAGATCAATTAGTTAAAGTGACAAAATATTGGTGTAGTGTGAGCATCTTTTGCGATAGCCTTGTATTCTATTAGTTAGGTTTTGCATTATTGTTATTGAATTATTATTTTGCTTTAGTTTAGTCATACGTTTTGGTGTACTTTTTCCTTGTTAGTTAGAATCAATTTTGCGTAAACAGGCTAGAAGTCAGACGCTATTTGTGACTCAGCGGAGGGTTGAGTTTGTCTGCGAACCCCAGCTTTGCGCGGTCAGCCAATCAGAACCGGCCTGGACCCTGGCACGCGGCAAGTTTCAATTTTACCCGGCGCCGCGGGCACAGTGCAATTCGGCTTAGGCGAGCGGCCGGCCAGACGACCACCACCCGGCTTGAGGGGGTTTTGAGGGGTTGTGACTCTGACTATATATGAAAGTGTGTTTTGGCAATCGGATCTCGCTTGCTCCCTTTCCCCGGTTTTGTCTTGTCCAGTTCCCGGCCGGTGGCCCGATTTCTCCTCTCTTGTTGGTTCGCGCTTTGAGGCGCCTGAATTCATCACCCCCGGTCCATATTTTTGTTCCCGCCCAACCGCAGTAGTCTTGTGGCGTAACGTCTACGGCAAATTTCTGTCTGAAGTCGTCGCTATCAAGCGCGGTTAGATAGAGACTGTCGGATCTGATCAAGTACGCGGCCTCGACCCCGAGGGCCTCAGTGTTACACTGAAGGGCAGTGCCGATAGAATTTAGTCGGTACTCCGTTGAACGGTCGATTCGGCAGGGCTCTCGTTTGAGAGTAGGTTCTGGCTTAGGCCAGGGGTTAGGAGTCTTTCTCCGTGGTCCTGTGTTCGGTGCCTCCTTCTTCTTCTTCAAGCTGAGATCCGCTTGTCAGTGCGTAATATAATCATTATTATTAATCGTTACTATTCGTTATCATCAGTCTAATTATCTGCGTCGCGAATTTGCTTGAATCCTGTAACTTGAGTAATCAAATTAAATCGTCTAGCCAATTATCAGTTTGTATCATAGGATTATCACTCTCTAAATCTTTCGGTTTGTGTTCCCTCGTGTTCTTTATTTTCTTGTACTGTACCTGCGGCTATTGGGGAAAGACTGGTAGGACTCGCCGACCGGCGATAGGCGATTAGGATTAATAGCTTTAAAATCTTCGAACGCTCCAAGTAGGTTTGTCTAGGGCCTAAATAATTGCTCACCGTGCATGCTATTATCTAATTGCCTATTTATCACATTGGGGAAGCACTTTGTTATGACTTCTTCTCTAGCGGAAGACAGTGAGTCAAGATCAACAAAGTCAACTTAAAAGTTGCACTCTTAGCAGAGCGTCTTATTTCATGTTCGTAACCTTCTTTTTTTATTTCCAAGCTTGAAGCATCGCTTCTTTAGCTTATGGCTGGGTGTGTGTGCGACTGAGTCGTCTATGGCCACACCCAACATCTCCCCCCTTACAATGGCAAAGAAAGTTTTTTTTTTAAAGTTAATGCGGGAGGAACAAATTTTAGCACTTATAGTTAACTTTGGGTTTCTCCGAAAGTCGCATGCTTCTCCTGGGTTCAATAGTACCCTCGGGAACCTCAGGGATCGGAGGTGTACGCAGATCCTTTTGTTGTGGAGGCTCCTCTTCTTGTTTTCTCCCTGCCGCGTGCTCGCCAGCTCCGGGTGGCATTCTGTCGGTTTCTGCGGGCTCCTCGCCGGTTAGACTGTACGGATGTAGCTGATCCAAGTGAACCTTCCGATACTTTGAGTTCGGTTCATCTGTCTTGATCATGGCCATGCTCCTTCCAATAGGCAAAAGCAGTTTTGCAGTGATTGGCTTGTCTCTCTCATTTTTGTAGATAACTGGATCCTCCAGTCCAACTTGCCTCTTGGTAAACGGAACCCTGAGCTTGTGCCCCAGCAGCTGTTCTGCTGGTGACGATCCCGCTTTGTTGTCTGATGCGCGATAAAACAGCAAGAAGCGGTCAACAGACTCTTGACTGAAGCCATTTGCCTTGATGCTTTCTTTTAGCGTGCGTACGAAACGCTCTGCAACCCCATTACTTTGTGGGTGATAAGCTGCGATAGTTAGGTACTCACAGTCAATTCCTGCCAACCACTCTGTAAAGTCCTTGCTGATAAAGCATGGTCCGTTATCTGACACAAGTGTCCTTGGAATTCCAAGCTGAGAAAACGTCCTTCTGACGCACTGAATGACAGTTCGAGAAGTCATATCTTTGGTGACGTGGACTTCAGGATACCCGCTGTACGAATCTACCAGAACGAGCATGTAGTGGTTGTCGATCGGTCCTGCAAAGTCGATATGAACACGATCCCAAGGACCCGCAGCTTCAGGCCAACTGGAGCGAAAATTTCTATTTTGCGGTTTTGCGGTCCTACAGATCTGGCACAAACCGACTGTCCGTTCGATATCGCTGTCCATGGCTGGCCACCAAAACTCCGCGCGAGCCAAGGACTTGGTGCGGGACATTCCCAAATGAACTTCGTGCACTGCTGCAATCGCTTTCATGCGTAAGGATTTTGGAATAATGATCCTGTGGCCTCGAAGAATAACATCGTCCTGAACGCAAAGTTCTTCTCGCACATTTTTGAAAGGTCGCAGTCTAGGGTGTTTGAAGCTTCCTGTCTTTATAGCGCTCTTCAGCAAGCGCATTTCGTTACACCGCTTCGTTGCTAGCCTGATTTCTTCCAGAGACACTGTAGTTGAAACCGTGTGAATGTTACCAATCTCTAGCGTTTCACCGCTTCTTCCTTGCGGAACCAATCTTGAGAGCGCGTCAGATGCCATAGCTTTAGATTTTCGATACTCGATCTCGTAATCGTACGCCGTGAGAAATATCGCCCATCTCTGCAGCCTTGCGGACACTCTCGATGGTAGCTCTTTGTCACAGGCTAAGATGTAAACGAGAGGTCGATGGTCGGTTATTAGCTTAAATTTTCTGTCACAGAGAAAACGATGACATCTTCTAACACCCCATATTATCGCAAGCGCTTCTCGCTCTATTTGCGAATAATTTCGCTCCGATGATGACAAAAGTTTGCTGATGTACAAGACAGGACGTCCTTGCTGACTCAGGACACCACCAAGGGCAATCTGCGAAGCGTCTACTTCGAGCTCAACCGGTAGCTTTGGGTCGTACGCATGCAAAGCAGCGTCTTCTGAAAGTGATTTCTGGATGTTTCTGAACGCATCTTGTTCTTTTGTGCCCCAACGAAACTCCACACCTTTGCGCTTCAGGTGCACCAACGGAGCCGATATTCCAGAAAGGTTTGGAATGAATCACGAGCAGAACGTAATCAGTCCGAGGAAGGATTCTAACTCGGAAAGATTCTTTGGAGTTTCCATTTCTTTGATCGCCCGCACTTTCTCTCCATCAGGATAAATGCGACCGCTGTCCAGAATATGACCCAAAAACCGGACTCGAGATAAGTTCCGTTGGCATTTCTGATCATTTACCTTTAGCCCTTCCGATGCTAGACGGTAAAGTACTTGTTCTTCGCGTCCTTTCAACTCTGACTCATCGCTTCCACCAATTAATATATCGTCCATGTACGCTATTGTTCCGGGAATACCTTGGATCACTTGCGATATATACCGTTGGAAAATACTCGGAGCCGTTTTTATTCCAAACACAAGTTTATTGTACTTAAAATTTCCAAATTGTGTCGACATCACGGTTAGCGGTTTAGATGCATCGTCCAGCTCTACTTGGTTGTACGCTTTCTCTAGATCGATGATACTGTACCGAAAGCATCCCGCCACTGTCGAGAACGCTTCCTCCGGGGTCGGTGTCGGGTAGCTATCCGGGACCAGCTGTTGATTAAGCGTACTCTTATAGTCCACACATAGCCTGATACTGCCGTTGGGCTTGCCGACTACCACGACTGGAGACGCCCATTCCGAGAATTTCACAGCTTCGATTATACCTTCATCAAGTAAGCGATCCAATTCCTTTTTTACTGCTTCACGTTGAGCAAATGGTAACGGTCTTGCTTTTACATACTTTGGTACTGCTCCGTCTTTAAGTTCCAAATGAGCTTTCATTGTAGTTGCACTTGCTGCCAGAGATGCCATATCCATGGAGACGTCCCCATTATGTCCTGTGTCCAGCTGTACACAGAGAACATCTCGCCCCAGCAAGGCATAGCTCTTGCTGCCTTTCACTACCTCAAAGTCGATGCGCTGATATTTTCCATTCAGTTCTACCACAGCTTCGTATCGACCTAATACCGTGAACTTGTGATCACTTACATAGCCACCCAGTTGTGTATTTGAGTTCTTAAGAGCTGGTCGACCCAACTGTTTCCAGAGGGATTCTGACATTATGGACACACCCGCTCCAGTATCCAGCTCGCATGTCAGCGCGTATCTCTTTTGCCCTTCTAGTACGGACACTGTGATGGAGATAGGCTTTCGGTGATCCCGATCTGGGCAGCAACTTTGCACTTCAGCGACAAATACTTCGGAATTTTCTTGAACATGTTTTACTGTTGATTTACTCGTGCCACCGGTCTTTCTATGTGAAAAGTCTGAGCCTCTGCAGGCTTTGGCAAAATGATTAGCCTTGCCACACCGGTTGCAGGTCTTACCATACGCTGGGCATTTAAACTTTTCATGATTGCCGCCACACTTCTTGCACAGCCGATCCGCCACTGCCGGAGTTTTGAAATCCTTCGACTTGGACCCTGGTTTCCGCGTTGAGACTTTCAGAACTGTTCCAGAATCTGATTTCGGAGTTGTCTTCATTATCTGCGTTTCCAGCAAACTTGAATGGGCTTCTGCTTCTGCTACCGCCTCTTTAAATGTGAGTGTTTTATGATCCTTGGTGATCAGCTTTCCAACTATGGCTTGACTGCCAAGACCGCATATGAATTGGTCACGCATTCTCACATCTCTGTTTTCAAACTCACATTTCTCAGATGCTTTTATTATTCTTTCTGCAAAAGCTCTTACCGGCTCATTGGGTTCACGGCCAATTTTTTGAAATGTAAATCTTTCGGCCAACACATATGTCGTGGGTATTAACAGTTCTTGTAGTGCTCCTGTTAGTTCCTCAAACGACATCTTGCCAGGCTTTTTTTGGAGACACATAGTCCGCTAGCTTATTGTAGAGAGCAGGTGACATTCGCATCAGCAGGACATGAGCTCGTGCAGATGCGTCCCAGTTAAATAGGGTGGCTCCGATCTCAAAACGGTCGAGCCAACGATCCAGAATGGTTGACTCCTCCAACCTTTCAATCTCAGACATACCTGAGGTTTGGCGACTGCTCTGAGTGGCGTTCTGGGCTTGAGCATCCCTTTCAGTTGCTTGGGACTGTGACCGGTTTTGAGAACCTCCTCCATTACGGCTTGGAGAGATCCCAGCAGACTTGGCCGCTGACTTCGTCGGATCTGCAGACTTCGTCGGATCCTTGCTCATTATGAGCTTGAACGTCTGACCGTCAGGTTACGATTGCTTGCGACGCCACTGTTATGACTTCTTCTCTAGCGGAAGACAGTGAGTCAAGATCAACAAAGTCAACTTAAAAGTTGCACTCTTAGTAGAGCGTCTTTATTTCATGTTCGTAACCTTCTTTTTTTATTTCCAAGCTTGAAGCATCGCTTCTTTAGCTTATGGCTGGGTGTGTGTGCGACTGAGTCGTCTATGGCCACACCCAACACACTTCGACTATGCCAGCGAATAGACGTTTTCGTCCCACGCATCTGCGCACTGGGTATGTACAGTCGCTCCAATTGGACAGAAGTTTTCCACCTTTTCGATCGTCGCAACGGTAATTGCGAAGTCTAACAAGCATGCCATGTTTGATTGTCTCCACTTCTTTGGCAATCCTCGCGTGAAGTTTCCGCATTTGGTGCTGGGCAATTTTGATTCTAAAAAACAGCACTGAAAGGCTAAGCCAGAGTCATCGAATTGCGTATGCGGTTGTAAGCCAGTTGGATTGCGTCCAGGTGCCGATCCCTGCAGTTAATGTCAGTTGGGGAGTTGCAAACCTTGCGAAGCAGGCTCAGGCACGTTTGGTTTAGCTTCTCAGTTTGTCCATTCGTCGGAGGATGGTAAGCACTCGTTAGTCGTCTTTCCGTACCACCCTCCTTTAGCAAAGCCTCGATGAGCCTTCTTTGCAAAGCCTTCTGCAAAGTTGCAGAATTCCCTGCCTTGGTCACTCAGAAGAATGCGAGGCCAGCCAAAAAGGCCAAATAGGCGCGCTTTTCAGTTCTCGAGAGATCGCGTCGGGTCGTACATTTGATATCGGACGAAAGATTGCAACTTATAGTCAGAATATAACGAGCTCCCCTCTCAGTTCTGGTCGGCATTGTAACGCAATCCAAGCATAGGAAGCCGAACAATCGTTGAGCGTCAGTAGGCCACCTCAGTAGGCCACTTCAATCGGATGTAGCGATCGTATTTCACACTGTTTGCTGGTGAACTTCTTGTTCATCCTCGATCCTCTAAAATCTATTGCACGACTTTATTACCTACGCTACAATTGTCGTATCGCTGTAGAATCGCGCGGTAAAGAGGCCAATGGTGTTCTTTATTTCCATGTGACATGAATCGACGTCCAGTGTTTTGATCTTTTCCCTGACTTCATTCTTGTAAAGAGCACACACCACTGCTGTGCTGGGCGCCTTTTCTTCCTACTTTTTAGGAAGCCACCAAGATATCTTTAGGATAGCTCCAGAGGTATTCACAGGAGCTATTCGTGTTCACCTATCTAATAGGCAGGATGCCTCTGCCTACAAGACAATACTTCTCATCATACACTTCTGCCTCAAATTCAGCACAGAAAAGCAACAAGCAAAAGTTCAAATCCTATCCAGCTACTGAACAAAGGATCAGACCGCACTAAGTACACCCGATAAGAGAAGGCCTCTCTGCACCCAACCAGTCTGAGTACCAAGCTGCCGCGGTGACCAGGAATCCCGCAGTGACTGAGACAACCAGACAGGGGTGCTGCTGCTGCTTTTAGGTGATGTAGTTCTAGGGCGTTTCACCGACGGTAACATGCAAGACGCGTCTCAGGCGCGCATCCGGAAGCGTTTTCGGAGCAGGTTGCATGGAGATTTATCAGGCGTGGTTAGCAATCCTACTGATCCTCACTGCGGCCGCCAAACCACCTGAGCGGAGTCGATGGGATCAGACAGCTCGGATGTCTCTATAATACGCGTACGACGCGGTGCTATTCGGCGGCTTGTTGGGACGGCGTACGACGCTCTAATCCCGCCTAGGCCCTAAGCAACCAACTCCAAAGGAACAGTATAACAGAAGGCTCAAGGTTTTCAAAGCAACGGTGGCAAATTAACGCACGGATGCACTTGGTATATTTCCTCCTCGAGGCGGCGGAACGCGGCACAGGAGTGACGGGGGACGGAGGTTACATAGATGACGTAACGCAGAGATAATATTGCAGGAAGGCCCAATAAATAGTCGGGCCGCCCGGGGTGCAGGACAGAAAGTTAGATCGCAAACACAAAGGGCTTAGAGCAGACATCTAATTCCCAAGGACCACTAGGAATACTTCACTATAAATCTAGTCTAGTAGTCCTTGCTAATTCACAATTGCCAAAACTGCACAAGGATCGATTGAGGGAGGCATATGGGCTCAACCAGTCCCAGCGCCTGAAGAGACCAGATAAAACTGCGAGTAGACGAGGAGAGACTAAACGGCTCTGGCCAATCGCAGGGCTGCCCATAGGCTCACAAAAATGGGGGCGCAGGACTGGAGACGCCGGGATGAAGCGAAATAGAGCTTGCCCTATTTGGGCAGAGGGGAGATTCGGAGAGGCGACTCACAACAGTGTTAGTCGGAGTGGGGAGTAAGCCGTGCCGCCTCCCTTACATAGTCTTCCGGCGGCCTATCGGTTATACCCGCGTCGTCAAGTTTTCTGATTGGACGAGCCCGGGATGACTAGCCTGACTCTGATTCGCAGAGCTCCAGATCCCAAACCCTCTCCACCCGCGCCACCTCTCAGACACGCCAGGGAACTTGATAGGTTGCGGTCATAAATCATAAAAAACAAGATAATACATGTACAGTACGTAAGATCTATATAAAAAACGGTCAAAACTGTGAAAAAGCAGACTGAGGATTACTTTTCCAGGCTCTTTAGCACCAAAAGTGTCAGGTAGGTGGATCGTATGTAAATCAAAATTAGCCCAGACAGGTTGGACCTCCTCCTGACCTGGTGGCAGATTTCGGCTAGAAAAGTCCTTTCCAGCAGAAAACTTCGGCTAATTTCGTAATCTTGATGCATTTTAAAATGAACTTCGGTTCCAGTTTCGAGTTTTCCAGTTTTTATGCGAACTAGAAGTTCTCCATTATTTTGATTGCGAACTCAGCTGACCTGGACTGAAGCTCGCTCGAACAGCTGGGCGAAATTCTCTTCAAGTAGCCGAGCCGAGTCCTCAGCCGACAAGCGGTTGTCATCCACTTGTACTGGGAATGATCTGCAGATCAGATCGTGAGCTCCGATGTCCACGTAGGCGTGTGTGTACTCGGGGCTCAGTGGCATGGGCACGGCCATCACTGCGCCTCGATCTGTGAGAAATCCGGATCCAGGAAAAGCAATGTGCAATTACGGACCTTTACGGTGCAAATATGTACATTATTATGTACATCAAGGGTCGGCAAACTTTTTCAACGTTTCAACGTAAGGGCCAGATATAAAATTTAGCGCATGACTGCGGGCCAGAGAGAGAGGAGAGAAGAGAGGCAATAGAGGAGGAAAAGGAAGAAAAGAGGAGAGAGAGAGGAGATGAGAGGAGAGTGGAGATGAGAGGGAGAAGAGGGAAGAGAAGGGAGGCGTGGGGAGAGGGGAGAGAGGCAAGATGAAGTGAGAAAGGTGAGAAGATAGAGGAGAGGGGAGAGAGGGTCGAAGGGGGAGAGGAGGGAAGGGATATGAGAGGGGAGAGGTGGGAGAGGAGAGAGGAGATAAGAGAGGAGAGTGGAGATGAGAGGAGAGGGAAGAGAAGGGAGGCGTGGGGAGAGGGGAGAGAGGGAAGATGAGGTGAGAAGGGAGAGAAGAAAGAGAAGAGGGGAGAGAGAATCGAAGGGGGAGAGGAGGGAAGGGATATGAGAGGGGAGAGGTGGGGAGAGGAGAGAGGCGATATGAGAGATGAGAGGGTAGATGAGTGGAGAGAGAGAGAGAGAGAGAGAGAGGAGGGATAGGAGACCCCGGAGGAGCGGAGAGAGGAGGAGAGGAGACCTGAGAAGAGACACAAACCTTGAGCGGGCCGGATTGCTATTGTGAAGTTTCAAAGGACCCGAGGGCCGGAGTTTGCCAACCCCTGACCAGAATACATAAGTATGGCTTTGTTCGTGCCGCCATTACAGAAGACGGGCTTTGTGTAGATATTTTTTCGTCAGCTTGTTAATTTTTGTATACCAGACTTGATTTAATGGCAAACCCATAATTAGAGCTTGGTCTAGTAATATTTTAACCAAGCTTAATCTACTTGCACAACAGATGATGATTGGTTGGAGACAAATGTACATGTAGGTGTTGGTCAATTACAATCACTTACAGCTAATATTTAGTAACACAGCAACTCATTTTGATAATAAAAAATTACGGAAAGACAAAGACAAATGTGGTGAACTTGTGCTCTTTTGAGCACTAGCTACACTGTGCGTCACCACCGCTTACTTTAAATGTGAAGGGGTTGGGGCCTGGAAAGGGCCTCGTGGTTTCAGAGCGTCGGATTCACGACTGAAAGGTCGGGGGTTCGATTCTCGACTCACTCGGAACAACTTGTGTCCTTGAGCAGGAAGACACTTAACTCTGCATTGCTTCAGTTCACCCAGCTGTAAAATGGGTGCCAGCATTAGCTGGGGTAATTGAGGGTGTGTGGCGACCCCCCAGTCCTTGGACTGAACAGCCGTACTACGCAGTTCTTCGCATATCGAGGCAGAATGGCGACACGGAGCGGAGCGACTTTAAAAGCAGATTTCTGCAAGTAGCTGTCTGTTATTTTTGTTAGTTAGCAAGCTATGAAATTAAGTGGGGCTTCATCTTGTCTGAGCACACTATATATTTAGACATAAACTGGCAAAGCAAAAGCACTAGTGGGGGCTATTACACCTTTTTACGTTCAATTTTGATCAAAGTCCAGTTCTAAAAAAACTGGATTCCTTTAGTGTATTCCTTCATCCATGATTCTAACCGAAGTAAGGTTTAGCCATAGACAAAATTATCCTGTCTGAATTGAAGTTCCGCTAGTTTTTTTAGAACTGGACTTTGATCAAAATTGAATGTGAAAAGGTTTAGTTGTGCAGACAATGTACTCAGCCCCTCGAGGAATTTTAAAACCCCACGCACTGGAGGGCTTGAAAAACTCATCGAACAATAGGAAGCCCCCACTGGAGGGCGAGCGCAGCGAACATAGAGGTTAATGCCCTGGAGTCCCTACATCGCAACCGATATCTAACGGCTAGAGTTAAATCACTATATTATATAGGTGATATTCTGCAATAGGTATACTAAGCAATAGGTTTCGGTGCGTTTATATTGCTCTTGACCTGCTAGAATCTAACAGCCGTGTCGCTAGTTTTTGGCGCACATTTACATGTCGGAGGGATCCCCTTCCCAAAGTTCGACAAAATAGATGCAATATGTAGCTCGTATCTCATACTTCCCATTGGATTGGACAGGTCTGGTGCTGACCTTTAATTACATATATAGTCTTCGAGTTTTTGTGCCCCCCCCCCTGAACAATTGTCCTTGTGCCATTGCCTGGGTAAGGTACATTGCGCTCGCAAAGCATGCCAGTGAAGTATGAGACAGGCCATGCGCAGGCCTATGGGCTCAGGTTTGCGATGCTTCACGCCGGCCCCAATCAGGGGTACTTGTCAAGGCAGACCCTAGGGCTGCTGGACAGACTGGGATCCGACGCTGGTCACCCTCCGACGCTGGAATGGGCGTCCGCGCCTTCACGCTGTGTCCCTCCGGGACAGCCCTACAGCGAAGTCAAGTCCAGGTACATCGCAAGTACTCGTAGTTCTTGAAAAATGCTATTCATACTAATTATTAATACAAACATCATTTGGCCATGACAGTACCAAACCGAGCAAAATATACGATAATTAACCAATGGTTCTTTAACTAAAAATAGTCGTCAAGTTTGTCTTGATGGTTTTGTCTCGCATAGAGACGCCGAACCGCAGTACCTCTGTGACACTTGTCTCTGCCTGGCTGAAAGCTTGTAACGTGTTAGTGGGCTGGGTTGGAGGGTAATAGTTGATCAGGAAGGGCTGTGGGTAGCTGTATAGGAAGGCAGGCCTATACCTGTTCCAGTTGATGCTCTGACCGTCTCCCTCGGAGTGTCCTCTGAGCGAACAGCCAGCGACTCTATTAAAGCTGGAGCGTGCCAGAACCAGGACTGATTCTGACCAGGACGGGGCCGTTGGCACGGCCTTATAAAAATGGCGGGTTGGCGAAGCAAAGGGTGAAATAGTCCCGGCGATTAGCCCTCCTGCCGCTTCAAAGATAAGAGATTGTCTTGGCAAGAGTACCCGGGGTTTAGTTGGGGGGAGAGGCTCTTTCGGGTTGCCACGGCCGTGGGGGCGGTCATACGACCGGTTTTTTGGCTCTTTCTAACCCGGAGAAGGCACGGGCTTCCCTGATTGGTTCACTCAACCCCTTCTGGCCCCGGGGAGATTTTGATTTGAGCTTGGAGTAGGTGAGCGCCCCGAAGGCAGGGGGTAGGGCCCGCCCCTTTGCCCGACTGGTGTTGCCTGCTTAGCTTGTTGGCCACAGTCACTCTCACTCTAGCTTAGAAACCTTGTGCACATTCGTACACTCCCAATCTGGAACCCAATTTATTACTAGTGGCGTAAGAGCCTGTTCAATGGCTGAGGCGCCTTTTACTTATTTTAGTTAGTTAGTCGTCATCAAGTTAAGTTTTGTAGCCTAGAGCCATGCGCCCACACAAGGGCATTTTTGAGCAATGAGTACAATGCATATGTACTAGTTATAAAAGTCCTCTTAAAAAGTTGTTTTTATTTTTAGGCCACCATGTTTTTGCAAATAAATGGTTTATGAATCAGATTAAACATGCCTTTTGAGGGAGTTATTTATATAAATCACGAGGGCCGAAGGCCCGAGGGATTTATGAAAATAACTCCCGAAGAAGGCATGTTTTATCTCATATAAACCATAGATAAACTCCGGGATAATATTAGATAATACCCCGGAGTTATAATATAATCCTGCAAATACAAAAAAGAAGTGTCTATGGCCAAAATGCCTACTAACTGAGAGGTGGGGTCGAGGGGGCGATGAGCCCCCGCGGGGGTGTGGGGGCAGAGCCCCCACGTAAACAAACACTTATAATTAATTGTCTATGGTCTAAAGTGATGTATGTTCTTAAAAGCTACACGTCGGGAGATCAGGTCTGACTTTCATTTAAGTTTCGACAGTTCATTCATTTATTACAGAGTCTATCGAAAGGCTTTTCGATGCGTCGAATTCTTAATCCACTCGTCGACTATTCAAAAGGTTTTATTGGCAACTTCGATCCAAACGTCCTACCGCTCGATTTCGTAAAGTCACGCGCTGGTGGAGATTTTCAAGATCATCAGTGGCTGGCGACTGAGATGAAAAGATATGAAGAAGAAGTGGAGTTGGAAGATTTATACGAGATAGAGACGTTTGAGACACCACTGTTGGATGGTGGCGGTCGTTTTGCTATAGTCGACAGTGTTGCCGCGCTGAACGAGTCTGTCCGTCCAAAATGCACAATCAATCGGAACAACTGGGCCCTGCGAATTTTCCAGGCATGGGTGAGCTCTCGTGTCAGTGAGATCGGCATGAAGCCCATCACCGAGTTCAGCTGTGAGGAAATCAATACGATTCTCGGTCGCTTCATCCACGAGGTGCGAAAGGTCAACGGCGAGCGTTATCCTAGAGGGTCATTAGTATCGATAGCCGCTGGACTCAATTCGGCCATTCGAGAGGTCCAGCCGACAGTAGATCTGTTCAAGTCAATGGAACTACGGCCATTCAGGGACTCGTTGGACGCTGCCATGAAACTGTCAACCGCCGCTGGTACTTCACTCAACAGTAAGCCAGCTGGGATTTTGTGTTTCTGACGAAGAAAAAATATGGCAGTCTGGAGTCCTCGGCTTGGATAATCCTGATCAGCTGACCAAGACGCTCTTTTTTCTCAATGGACTCCACTTTGCTCTACGTGGAGGTGAAGAGCATTCGAATCTGATGCTTTCCCAGATAACAATTGAAATACGCGACAACGAAGAGTGTCTTATTTACCGAGAAGCCTCATCAAAGACCTACCATGGCGGCTTGAATGACAAACGTCGCAAACAAGTGGAGCGGTTGTACGTCCCTTCTCACGCTAGATCCGTCTGTCATCTACAAGCGTTCAAGACTTATCTAAAGGTGCGTCCCCCAGACGCTACACGATTCTACCTCCAATCGGCCAAAAAGTGGGATAGCGGTGCGGCGTGGTATTGTAACAGACCGATTGGCAAAAACTACATGTGCAAAATGATGGCTACGATCACCGAGGATGCTGGCGTGCCCAAGCTGACAAACCACAGCCTGAGGGAAACATGTGCGACGCGTCTCTTTCAAGCTGGTGTGGACGAGCAGCTTATAATGGAGCGTACTGGCCATCGCAGTGTCGACGGCGTACGTGCGTACAAGCGAACATCTACGAACCTAATCAAGTCGTCTAGTCTGGTGGTCGATGGCAGGCCGATTCAAGAAGCCACGACCTCATCTGGTGCATCTGGAAGTGGTGGCCACAGCTTCGTATTCAACAACTGTTCCGTTGTTCAAAACATTTGTACGATGGGTACCTGTAGTCGACCTGATGGATTGCTATAAATCGTTAGCTATACGTAACAAACTGAAATAATATGCGAACATACTGGTGAAAACTGTTTTGACCATTGCAATGATCTGTTAAATTCAATTTTTTATCATATTGCATGTTTAGTGTCTATGGTCAGAATCAACTGACTGAAGAAATATACCGACAAATAAAATCCCGGAAAAACTAAGATTATCAAGTCATGTAACATCCCGCGACTTGAAAAAATGTACCGGAAAGTTGCGTTATCTATGGTTTATAAATAGATACTATATTATTCCAACTGTCAAATACGCAAAATACGCTTAACAAAAATAGAAAAAACTTTTATTCCTTTATTGGCTTTAATTTTTATTAAATAAATTTAAATTGTAAGTCTGAAACATACGCATAAGTTTATTATTGTAGAAAGACAACATAAGTATATAAAAAATCAGATTGAAAACAAATGCAAATCAGTTAAAAATACGAACAGCACCTTTCTCTCTCTCTCTTATTGTGGATAAGTCAATGCCAGCACGAAATGCAGCGACGCGTATGAAGATGCTGGATTAAAGATGACGGATGTCCGGCTTGGGTGAACTTCCGTAACGGAGCAGCAATGGTAGAAAATAGCAGGTACGCGTCTTTTTTGGCGTTAATTGTTCATGACTTCAATTGTTTTTAGAAATGCGAAAATCTGATAGTCTTTTGAGTGAATTGCATTGCATCTAATAATAATTACATCATTGAAACCTATGATTATACACTTGACAAATTTTACCAATCAATCAGGTTTCCTACAAAACAACTACAAAATTTAAAACAACTCCAGCTGCAGCTGGGATGGGACGTGTGTTCTGGATTCCGGGGCGGGGGAGACCCAAAGTGGGGGGCGGATTCCAGGGGGTGAAGAGCCAAATTAAGGGGGGGCGGATTCCGGGGGTGAAGAGCTAAATTAGGGGGGCGGATTCCGGGGGTGAAGAGCTAAATTAGGGGGGCGGATTCCGGGGGTGAAGAGCTAAATTAGGGGGGCGGATTCCGGGGGTGAAGAGCTAAATTAGGGGGGGGGGCGGATTCCGGGGGTGAAGAGCTAAATTAGGGGGGAGGGGCGGATTCCGTGGGTGAAGAGCTAAATTAGGGGGGGGGGCGGATTCAGGGGGTGAAAAGCCAAATTAGAGGAGGGGGGCGGGCGGGGAGGCGGATTCCAGGGGTGGAGATCCAACGCCCAAAGGGAGCGGATTTTGGGGGTTAAAGACCCAAATCGGGACGCAGATTCTGGGGGATGAAAATATGGGGGGGGGGGCGGCCGCCCCCTCGCCCCACCCCCGATTGCTGCATTCAGCTTACAGGCCAGACATTTCTCCCCGGTCATTATCATTATCTTTTTCATCCTTGCAACTCGATGAAAGGTTGTTGCTGCAGCTGGGGCTGACTATAAATAAAAATCACATATAGTATTTTTAGTTGTAACTCTTATAGGATCCTATTGACGCATAATTTCTGCTTGCAAAATAAAAATTATAAAATAATTATTAAGAAGCCAGAAGGACATTTCTTTGTCTTTAATTGACAGATTGAAAACCTTAGCGGATTGGAAAGGACTACGACGGCACCGCAGTGCTATCCAATTCGCTATAATAAGTCAATGCAACTTGTTTATTATTTTTTTATAACACAAATTTCAAGCAAGCACGACTTCTAAACGCACAATAAATGACGACTTCCTATTCAAGGATTAGGTTGAAAATGCGAATAGACCTGCCCAGCTGAATGGCATAACTGATCTCAATAGAATTTCTAAGAAATCACCGCCCAGTTCGTGCCCGCTTTTTTGCTCGACTGCCGCCGCCGCCGCCGCCGCCGCCAGTTTCCCGACGCTTTCGACTCTTTGGCGGGCCGGCGCGCCTGTCGATGCGGTCGGACCGAACCCGGTCCCAGTGGGCCCGCTTGGCCGCCTTCGCCTGATCGGCCGAGTCGCCTTCCAGCATTTCAGCGAAGCCTTCGGCATCGATGTCGACGTCGCCATTTTCCTCGCGGTTGCCGCCGCTGACTTCGTAATCTTCGCCGTCAGAGGACATGCCCAGATCGGACAGCTCCTCATCGTCAAGCATGTCGATGTCGTCCTCGCCGTCGCTTTCACCGACATCATCGTCGACGCTATCATCGCCGTCCTGTCCAGCCGCCTTCTGTTTGGTCGATTGTTTGGCCGACTTTTTTCGCCGTTCAGCGTCGGCTCGGCCGAAATCGTCGGCAAAGTCGGCCGCTTCCGCGTCGCCGGACAGGCCCTACGCGTGAGCGAGATATTCAAGATTGGCCATAATAATTCAATTGGTTTACATACATCTAGAATCGAGCTCCGGACCTCAGTGAACCCCCGTTAGCCAGCTCTATTGTGTTAGAAAATCTGCCGCTCACCTGCTCGAAGTCCTCCAGGAAGTCGTCGAATTCCTCGTCGCCAACCGAGCTGGCGTCCGAGTCGAAATCGTCCGGTGGCCGGCGGCCCTCGCCGACGATGCGCAGGTAGCGGTGCAGGTGCCGCTCCGTCGGCGCCACGCTGGCCTCGTCCGGTATGCGCGCCAGCTCTTCGCGGCTTGGCGCCAATTTGGCGCCAGCAGCGGACGACGACCGGCGCCTGGGACGAAACCTGGCCGACGGGTCGCCTGGCGGCGGCGCTTTTTTGGGATTCTTGAAGGAGAATCGCTCGAGGAATTTGGCCAGGGAGAAATCCGCCAGGGGATCGCCGTCGTACACGATTGGCTGCCTGCGGTTCGGTGTGGGTGAGTTTTAGTGTAGAGGCTTGTAGATGGCGATGATTCAGGCAGTGAAACCAGAAATGATTCAGGCAGTGAAACTAGAAATGATTCAGGCAGTGACACTAGAAATGATTCAGGCAGTGACACTAGAAATGATTCAGGCAGTGAAACCAGAAATGATTCAGGCAGTGAAACTAGAAATGATTCAGGCAGTGAAACCAGAAATGATTCAGGCAGTAAAACTAGAAATGATTCAGGCAGTGAAACTAGAAATGATTCAGGCAGTGAAACTAGAAATGATTCAGGCAGTGAAACCAGAAATGATTCAGGCAGTGAAACCAGAAATGATTCAGGCAGTAAAACTAGAAATGATTCAGGCAGTGAAACCAGAAATGATTCAGGCAGTGAAACCAGAAATGATTCAGGCAGTAAAACTAGAAATGATTCAGGCAGTGAAACCAGAAATGATTCAGGCAGTAAAACTAGAAATGATTCAGGCAGTGAAACCAGAAATGATTCAGGCAGTAAAACTAGAAATGATTCAGGCAGTAAAACTAGAAATGATTCAGGCAGTAAAACTAGAAATGATTCAGACAGTGAAAATAGAAATGATTCAGGCAGTGAAACTAGAAATGATTCAGGCAGTGAAACCAGAAATGATTCAGGCAGTAAAACTAGAAATGATTCAGGCAGTGAAACTAGAAATGATTCAGGCAGTGAAACCAGAAATGATTCAGGCAGTGAAACCAGAAATGATTCAGGCAGTAAAACTAGAAATGATTCAGGCAGTGAAACCAGAAATGATTCAGGCAGTAAAACTAGAAATGATTCAGGCAGTAAAACTAGAAATGATTCAGGCAGTAAAACTAGAAATGATTCAGACAGTGAAAATAGAAATGATTCAGGCAGTGAAACCAGAAATGATTCAGGCAGTGAAACCGGAAATGATTCAGGCAGTAAAACTAGAAATGATTCAGGCAGTAAAACTAGAAATGATTCAGGCAGTGAAACTAGAAATGATTCAGACAGTGAAACTAGAAATGATTCAGGCAGTGAAACCGGAAATGATTCAGGCAGTAAAACTAGAAATGATTCAGGCAGTAAAACTAGAAATGATTCAGGCAGTGAAACTAGAAATGATTCAGGCAGTGAAACCAGAAATGATTCAGGCAGTGAAACCAGAAATGATTCAGGTAAACTCCTGGAAGTGATTCAGCACAAAAGGCGCTAATTTTATTGATTCAGCTTGAGGTGAAGAAACAATGCCGACTCTAGAACTAT
Organism: Macrostomum lignano; assembly: GCA_002269645.1. Taxonomy (NCBI): domain Eukaryota; kingdom Metazoa; phylum Platyhelminthes; family Macrostomidae; genus Macrostomum; species Macrostomum lignano. Next base: position 105,448 of record NIVC01000721.1, read on the forward strand.
TGCAATTACACTGCATACAAGTGAATGACTACAGTGGCTCACTTTGCAATAATCTGGGAGGCGAACAGGCGCACAGACGGATGACAATGGGACAGGTAGTGCGGCAGCTCCCACAGCGGCTCGGCCTCGGCGCCGCAGAATTCCGGCTGCCGGCTGAGCGGGTCGTAGCTGGCCGCCGCCGCCGCTGCCATAGGGGTGCCGGTGGTGGCGTCGGCGGGGGCCGGGGCGGCGCCGCCGCTGAGCATGTCGGTGACCAGGCCGGGTCGGTCGCCTTCCAGCTGCCCAATGAGCAGCAGGGAGGCGCAAGCGAATGCAGAGTCTTGCATAGTGGCCACCTGATGGGGGCGGCAGTAGTGTGCGCGAGTTGTAAAAAGTAGTATGAATGGAAACATGTGTCAAATGCATAATTTCTCTAAGGAATTGAAGGCCGATTATCAACAGTAGATAAGCATGGGATAGATTAGAATTGAAGGCCGATTATCACAATAGATAAGCATGGGATAGATTAGAATTGAAGGCCGATTATCAGAGTTGATAAGCATGGGACAGATTAAAATTAAAGGCCGATTATCAACAGTAGATAAGCATAAAGCATGGGATAGATTAAAATTGAAGGCTGCTTATCAACAGTAGATAAGCACTAAATAATGATGTACTTTAAGCTGCGTATCAGTCTTAGATCGAGGCCCATCTCACCTGCAGGATCCGCCTAACGAACGCGCGCACCCTCGGCAGCCGGCTGTCCCAGCTCAGACTGCGGTACAGCAGGTGCATCAGCATGGCCCGCTTAGCCACTGGCCCAATGTCCAGCAGCCGCTGGTACAGCGCCCTGTAGAACCTGTCGCTCAAACTAGGATCCCGCTGCACTAGCTGGAACAGCACCAGCAGGCACTGGACTCCGACATTAAATCCGGCCAAATGGACGAGGCCAAACAGCAACCTGGCGTGCTCGGACAGTTCGGCCAGTTTGTCCGGGCCGCAGAAGGGCAGAGCTCGATGCAGTCCGGTCAGCAAGCCGGCAAACAGTCTGCCGGCCACCTCCTGGCGTTTGGCGGCCGCTTTGAAGAAGGCCAGGTAAATCCCGGCCAGGCGGCCGGCCACGCCGCCAGCGTTGGTGTCGGCGGCGGTCAGCGGCAGCTGGCACAGCAGGCAGACGGCGTACCGATGCGTCCGAGCCACGCCGGAGTTGACGCCGCGAGCAGCGGCAGAGTCAGCGTTGCCGCGAAACAGCAGCCGTTCGATTTCGTCAACTAGAGCGGCCTGCGGGCGATTGGTGGGCAATAAGTCCATGTTCTGATCCTCTTCTGACACTTAGATCTCAAATCCCCGCAGTTTCGATCATTAGGCTAGTTCCGACCCCTACCCTGCCAGTTCCGCCCCCTACCCTGCCAGTTCCGCCCCCTACCCTGCCAGTTCCGCCCCCTACCCTGCAAGTCCCGCCGGCGCCCCACCTTCATCTCCGGCTGCTTAGCCGCCAGCAGCCTTAGCCTGTGCAGCGCGGCGCCGCAGACCCGTCGGCTCGGATCGCCCAATTTGTTAGCCAGACTGGCCATCGCGCGGCTCCGGCAGTCCCGATGCCCGACGGCCAGCTCAGCGACGGCGGCCACCGCCCGTAGTCGAGCCGCATCGACCGGGTCGCGCAGCAGGCCGTCCAGTCTGTCCAGAAACTGCTGCAGCAGCTGGCCCAGCCGCTCTTCAAAGTACCAGAGAGCGCGGACGTGACGCGCCGCGTCTCGGCCTTTGCGCGCCAGAACCGGCGCCAGACGGGTGAACGGGCGCCGGTCGAGTGGCACGAGGCGCCTGCCTGGCGGCAGCAGGTGCTCGAGAAACAGTGACTTGACTGCATCCAGCACGGTGAGAGCGTCGCGTTTAGCTTTAGGCGTCACCATAGCAACCAGGGCCTCCAGATGAGCAAGGCTCTCCAACGGGTGGTCGCGCACCAAGCCGGTCATGACGCCGACCCGGTCGGCCTGGGTGCCGGACTCCAGCACCCGGATGGCGAACCGATCGGCGAAGCTGCGCGACGTCTGCATGTCGGAGCGGAAGGCCTTGGCCAGCTGGGCCAGCGCTTCGCCGCCCTTCTTGCGGGCGAACTCCGCCTTGCCGCCCGGCTCCGACGGCTCGCTGGGCTTCAGCGCCGCCTTAGTCAGCGGGTCGCGGTACCAGCGTGCCGCCGCGTCGGCTGGCGCTGCCGCTTCGTCACCTGCCGTGGAGGCTGCCAACGGCTTGGCCGGAGCGGCCTTTGTCGATTTTTTCTTGTTGCCGCCGGGTGCCGTCATGGAGTGCGAGCATGTGTTTTGTATTTAACTGGACTTGCTGGTGGCTACGTGAAGTGAGCATTGGTGGCCCAGCAACTGAGGATCTGGGAGGCTGGCCCAGCAACTGAGGATCTGGGAGGCTGGCCCAGCAACTGAGGATCTGGGAGGCTGGCCCAGCAACTGGTGATCTGGGAGGCTGGCCCAGCAACTGAGGATCTGGGAGGCTGGCCCAGCAACTGGTGATCTGGGAGGCTGGCCCAGCAACTGAGGATCTAGGAGGCTGGCCCAGCAACTGAGGATCTGGGAGGCTGGCCAGCAACTGAGGATCTAGGAGGCTGGCCCAGCAACTGAGGATCTAGGAGGCTGGCCCAGCAACTGAGGATCTGGGAGGCTGGCCCAGCAACTGAGGATCTGGGAGGCTGGCCCAGCAACTGAGGATCTGGGAGGCTGGCCCAGCAACTGAGGATCTGGGAGGCTGGCCCAGCAACTGAGGATCTGGGAGGCTGGCCCAGCAACTGAGGATCTAGGAGGCTGGCCCAGCAACTGAGGATCTGGGAGGCTGGCCCAGCAACTAAGGATCTGGGAGGCTGACCCAGCAACTGAGGATCTGGGAGGCTGACCCAGCAACTGAGGATCTGGGAGGCTGACCCAGCAACTGAGGATCTGGGAGGCTGGCCCAGCAACTGAGGATCTGGGAGGCTGGCCCAGTAACTGAGGATCTGGGAGGCTGGCCCAGCAACTGGTGATCTGAGACAGTGACGGTGGATGAATCAAGCGCTGTCACTGAGTAATAATGAAAAGAGGCGACACTAGTCAAGCATTAAGTCGGTGATAAATAAGCAGAGCCTACATATACATTAAAACAGGCAATTTATTTAGTGTAAATAATCAGGCCCTTAAAGTAGTTGCACGGCTGGCACAGCACTATAAACAAGGAATTCTATAGAATAGCGGAAGCCTTGGCCACTGGTAAGCAGTTAATGATCATGCATAAATGATTATTATGGCCTGTTGCAGCACAAGCAGGGCGTGTGTAGTGAAATTAATTTTGAAAAGCAATAAGATTGGAATGTGAAACAGTGTCGGGTTAGCAGTAGGGAACTGCAAGTATAAATAAATAGATGGATTGACAGATAGCACATCACATTAGACACGATAAAGTGAGCCTATTTAGTCAGGCTAGTACAAAAAAGGATTAGTAGTATCAATAGTATCATATATGCAATTAAGCCCCAACATCGTTCGCATTAACTTAACAATTCCGTGGCACTTTTTTATTAACAATTAAAAATTAATGAATAGGCAAAATATCCATTCATAGGAAGCGATTCTGGAATGCTACGAAAAATTAAAGATGGGAGAACACAGAAAAAAGATTTTTATTTTAGAAATTTCATATGGCACCATCGGAACAGTGGCAGTCTTGTCGTCATGGTAACCTCAATAACAAGACAAAAAACAAAAAACACAAAGTTCATAAAACAATATCCGGGAAGACAAAAATTATTAGCTAGGAAAAAGTTTTTTTTCAAAATTTCCGCTTAGATAAAAAAGTCCATAAAAATTTTATTCTACTAAGCTAAAGGTATAATTAGTCAATCAGACATTATAATGACAATTAGTGATTGTAAACGTGTATATGTACACAACAGCAATATAATAACACGCATAGAACAGAAGGGCAGAGAAAACTGCACTGTTATTTCATTACTTTCTTAATATTTCTTATGTATATTTAGTCCAATACAATAAAACTATTCGCGAATCAGACTAAGAACCGAATAAACGGATTGCTAATCTAGTTATTCGATTATTTACTAGCACTACAAACAGGACCTACCGTACAAACTCTATCACCTAAAGTAACAAATACTATTAGAATAACTAGGTGGGATACTCGAAATTAAAGCTGTGAAAAAGTAGTGTGTCCACTCTTTTTTCAGTAGTTTGTCTGCGCAGGGGCACCTAAATTTAATTGTGGCAGCTAAAATTTCATTTCTTCCTCTGTTTGTGGACCCCTAGGAGCATATGGGGTTAAGAGTAAACAGGCATTACGAGATGCAAGACGGACGAAACTCTGCCCTGGGGGAGGCAGGCCTAATCTAGCTCAGCCAATGAGAGAGCAGTAAGAAAGAGGTTAAAGTTAGATGGACGAAACTCAGCCCTGGGAGGGGGGGCAGGCCGCCCTATCTAGGCCAGCCAATGAGAGAGCAGTAAGAAAGAGTTCAAAGTTAGACGGACGAAACTCAGCCCTGGGGGAGGCAGGCCATAATCTAGCTCAGCACACGCACTGGATTTGGGTGCAGCTTCAAACATGGTGAAGATGTAAATTTCTGCCTGTAGAAGGCCAGAGGCGATTGTTTTGTTTTCAAAAACTTAAAAAAATATAGTAAAATGAGTACATTTTAGCTTAAAAACGCTAATTGTACTACTGAAGAAGTACATGTAAGTGAGCGCATTTTTTGCGAGTGACATCATCTAGTTATTCTACAAGTATTATCTCTTCCTAAACACAATAAAGAAGTTACGAAGGAGCCTTAAACCGATGAAGGCCAGCAGATACTATCGGATGTAGTATTTACGTTTGATTTTCCGTTTGATTTCATTTGATCACCATTTAATTCGGTGATGCCATAGACATAGGAGTGGCTTCTGCCTGTAGATCTGTAGATTAAATTGTTGTAATCTTACTCCCCAATACACCTATTACTTACTCCCCAATGTGATTTTGTATCAGACAAATTGACAAACACGAATGTCAAAGCCGCCACAACAGCTTAAATGACAGTATCCGATGGAGTGTGACTCTTCATGAGCTTCTCCGTAACCGTAGACTTAGCGTGCATAGGAAAAGCGTACTCATTCAGCTGGGTGAGCTCCCTATCTAGCTTCATCTGCGGCACCAGGAAGCAGCTGGTGAAGAAGCAGAACAGCGCAGCCAGCACGGCCAGGCCGAAGCTCCAGGACGGCCAGTTCAGTGACGGCAGCGGCAGCCAGTAAGGGTCCAGGCACTTGGACCCGAAGATGATCACTCCGATGCCAATCAGAGTGCCAATCACGGCGAATAGGTAAGCCAGGCACCGGCTGAGCAGGGCCCGCCTCTCGGCATTGTTAATGCAGCCCAGCACGTACAGCAGGCATAAGATGAAGCCGCAGATCAGCAACAGCAGGCTGATGGTGATGAAAAACTGAACAAAGCGGAACCAAGGCGGCATCAGGAAGTCTCTAATTGGGTAGAACTCCGGAGCAAATGACCACCAGCAGCCAAAGTAGGAGCGCATCTCCGGGTCAAGCCGGTGCACCAGGCCGTCAAGGCAGAACTCCCACAGGCCGAGTCTGTCCACCGGGGTGTGCACCCGCGGCCAGGACTGCAGCCAGAATGGCGTCACGAATGACACCAAGGTGCACAGGAGGCTCACAGCTGAGCAGACTAGAGCTGAACGGCCGTAGCCGGACACAATTCGCTTTCTACTGTTATCGTAGTCGGAGTTCATTGCTGAAATTGACCGAATGCCAATAAAACTGTTAGATAAAACGTTTGACGATGATGAGAGTACAGGGGATGAGAAAGAGTTTAGGGGATGGGGAAGAGAGTGCAGGGGATGGGGAAGAGAGTGCAGGGGATGGGGAAGAGAGTGCAGGGGATGGGGAAGAGAGTGCAGGGGATGGGGAAGAGAGTGTAGGGGGTGAAGAGGAGTGTAGGGATGAGAAAGAGAGTGCAGGGATGGGGAAGAGTGTAGGGGATGGGGAAGAGAGTGCAGGGGATGGGGAAGAGAGTGCAGGGGATGGGGAAGAGAGTGCAGGGGATGGAGAAGACAGTGCATATGGTGGGGAAGAGAGTGCAGGGGATGGGGAAGAGAGTGTAGGGGATGAGGAAGAGAGTGTAGGGGATGAGAAAGAGAGTGCAGGGATGGGGAAGAGTGTGGGGGATGGGGAAGAGAGTGCAGGGGATGGGGAAGAGAGTGCAGGGGATGGGGAAGAGAGTGCAGGGGATGGAGAAGACAGTGCATATGGTGGGGAAGAGAGTGCAGGGGATGGGGAAGAGAGTGTAGGGGATGAGGAAGAGAGTGTAGGGGATGAGGAAGTGTAGGGGATGAGGAAGAGAGTGTAGGGAATGGGGAAGAGAGTGCAGGGGATGGGGAAGAGAGTGCAGGGGATGAGAAAGAGTTTAGGGGATGGGGAAGAGAGTGCAGGGGATGGGGAAGAGAGTGTAGGGGATGGGGAAGAGAGTGTAGGGGGTGAAGAAGAGAGTGTAGGGATGAGAAAGAGAGTGCAGGGGATGGGGAAGAGTGTAGGGGATGGGGAAGAGTGCAGGGGATGGGGAAGAGAGTGCAGGGGATGAGAAAGAGAGTGCAGGGGATGGGGAAGAGAGTGTAAGTAATGGGTAGGAGTTTGGAATGTTACATGACTATGGCATAGAATTTGAGCAAATAAAGATTAACCACAAGATAACAGCAATTCAAAAATGCAATTAGCACATCGCCGCCAATGCTCGGTCGGGGTCAACATCGGGGCATGGGGAAGAAATGCTTGAGCATTGCGCAATCATTTTTAATTGGCTTTATTAATTACGTAATTTCTACTAAGCAGAAGAAATTTGCGTTATTGACATATTGAAGATGGACAATTGAGTGCTTTCTTAGAAAACAAAATAACTCGGTCACTTCTTGGTCCGGCCGGCCTTTCTCACGCCAGCCGACTTCTTTCTGGCTATTAATTTTGTCGACTTCTTCTTAATGCTGCTTTTTGCTTTGGCCTTGCCCGCCGGAGACTTCTTTGCTAATGTCTTTGCTCGGACTGTCTTCTTGTCCTTTCCGGCTGCGGAGCTCTTAGCCAACCCCGACGAGGACAATCGAGTCTTCTTCTTCGGCGGAGCGGCTGCATCGTCGCCGTTAGCACCCGCCGCCGCCGATTCGCCTTCGCCTTCGCCTTTGGCTTCCTCTTTTAGCAGACGGTCGGCCTCCTCGGCGCTGAGCTGTCCAGCCGCCACCATGCCCTCCAGGCAGCGACGCTTGTGCCGCAGGCGCTCCTCGGCTTTGGCCGTCACCCGGTCAGCCTGCGGTGAGCGATGAAATAAATACGCTTGTATGATTGATATAAACTACTGTTTCAGTGAAGATTCGAGTAGGCAAGCAGCCAATTTTAATGTTATATTTATAGAGTGCAGGGGATGGTGGGAGAGTGCAGTGGATGGGGAAGAGTGTAGGGGATGGGGAGAGTGTAGGGGATGGGGAGAGTGTAGGGGATGGGGAGAGTGTAGGGGATGGGGAGAGTGTAGGGGATGGGGAGAGTGTAGGGGATGGTGGGAGAGTGCAGTGGATGGGGAAGAGTGTAGGGGATGGGGAAGAGTGTAGGGAATGGGGGAGAGTGCAGGGGATGGGGGAAGTGTAGGGGATAGGGAAGAGTGTAGGGGATGGGGAGAGTGTAGGGGATGGGGAAGAGTGTAGGGGATGGGGAAGTGTAGGGGATGGGGAAGAGTGTAAGGGATGGGGAAGAGTGTAGGGGATGAGGAAGAGGGTAGGGGATGGGGAAGAGGGTAGGGGATGGGGAAGAGAGTGTAGGGGTGGGGAAGAGAGTGCAGGGGATGAGGAAGAGTGTAGGGGGTGGGGAAGAGCGTAGGGGATGGGGAAGAGTGTACGGGATGGGGAAGAGTGTAAGGGATGGGGAAGTGTAGGGGATAGGGAAGAGTGTAGGGGATGGGGGAGAGTGTAGGGGATGGGGAAGTGTAGGGGATGGGGAAGAGTGTAAGGGATGGGGAAGAGTGTAGGGGATGAGGAAGAGTGTAAGGGATGGGGAAGAGTGTAGGGGATGAGGAAGAGTGCAGGGGATGGGGAAGTGTAGGGGATGGGGAAGTTGGCATATGTGAGCGTATGCTTAGCTACATCTATTAAATACTGAGCTAAGCAGTAAACCCTAAAGACGCGATTGTTCCGGAATTTATATAAAATTGAATAGGGCCATAGCAACAACAATAGCAGCAGCACTAGATTTTGTGCCGAACTTTGGATCGGTCATTTTTAATAAAGCCCCGAAAATTTACCGCTTCCAACGATTCAAACCTTTTCGCTTAACATTTAAAAACTTGCGAAGTAGGAAGCACAGCATTTCCCTCACCTGATCCGATCGTCTCTTAGCCTTAAGCCGCCGCTTGCGCCTGGCCCGACTATCCAGCTCGACCAGCTGCTCTGGCGTCTTCATCACAAACTTGTGATAGAGCACCGCTCCTGAGTTGACGCCTTCCTCCACTTTGAGCAGCTGCAATTCTATCCGAGGACCGAGCTCCGTTAAGCGAACAGCCGACGCACCGCCCTGGGGATTGGCCGGCCCGACGCCAACAGGCAGACAGTCGATGGTGTTGTGGTCGCCGTCAAAGTCCGCGTCGGACAGGCCGGAGTCGGACGCGCAGCCGGCGCCGCTGACGAAATCGTTGAAATCGGTGTAGCGGCTCAGATCCGGCACCTGAGTCGGTTGGCGTTCAGGGGCGGGTGCTTAATAAGGACTTCTCAATCTTGGGCGTGACTAAGCAATGACCTACTGAAGATTGTGGAGAGGGTGATAGAATAGTAGACTGAGATGAGGATGCTACTACACCTGCTGAGTAGACTGGGAGGGTGCTACCACACCTGCTGAGTAGACTGGGAGGGTGCTACCACACCTGCTGAGTAGACTGAGATGAGGATGCTACTACGACACCTGCTGAGTGGAGGGTGCAGCACTCACATTGAATAGACTGGGAGGGTGCAGCACACACATTGAATAGACTGGGAGGGTGCAGCACACACAGTGAATAGACTGGGAGGGTGCAGCACACAGTGAATAGACTGGGAGGGTGCAGCACACATTGAATAGACTGGGAGGGTGCAGCACACATTGAATAGACTGGGAGGGTGCAGCACACATTGAATAGACTGGGAGGGTGCAGCACACATTGAATGGACTGGGTGGGTGCAGCACACACAGTGAATAGACTGGGAGGGTGCAGCACACAGTGAATAGACTGGGAGGGTGCAGCACACAGTGAATAGACTGGGAGGGTGCAGCACACAGTGAATAGACTGGGAGGGTGCAGCACACAGTGAATAGACTGGGAGGGTGCAGCACACAGTAAATAGACTGGGAGGGTGCAGCACACAGTGAATAGACTGGGAGGGTGCAGCACACATTGAATAGACTGGGAGGGTGCAGCACACATTGAATAGACTGGGGGGGTGCAGCACACATTGAATAGACTGGGAGGGTGCAGCACACATTGAATAGACTGGGGGGGTGCAGCACACATTGAATAGACTGGGAGGGTGCAGCACACAGTGAATAGACTGGGAGGGTGCAGCACACAGTGAATAGACTGGGAGGGTGCAGCACACACAGTGAATAGACTGGGAGGGTGCAGCACACACAGTGAATAGACTGGGAGGGTGCAGCACACATTGAATAGACTGGGAGGGTGCAGCACACATTGAATAGACTGGGGGGGTGCAGCACACATTGAATAGACTGGGAGGGTGCAGCACACAGTGAATAGACTGGGAGGGTGCAGCACACAGTGAATAGACTGGGAGGGTGCAGCACACATTGAATACCAGAGTGTGAATTGTCCCATCCAGCCTGGCAACACTCAAACCTTCTTCCTGCGCAGTCGTCGCACAGCCTTGGACACGCCCCTGGGCGCCAGTCGCACGCTATAATGCCGCAGCTGGATCTGATCAGTCTCCGGATCGTAATTCAACAGTAAGCATCGACGAACAGTCCGCAGATTCAACTGCTGCAAATTCAACGAAGGCAGCAGGCTTCGAAAAGTGGTAGTCAGCAAGCGAAGCTGCCGACCCTCGCCAGTGAAGCCGTTCATAATCAACAGAGGCGGATGCTGATAAATTGAGGCGCTACTGTTGATCCGGCGAGCCGCGCTGAGCACATCGGCGCGCAGGCAGTAGGACAGGACACGAAAGGTCAGAGTTGGACCGTGCGGACAGGCAACTATGCGCATGTTAATAGAATCGCTAGGATGAGTGAAATAGACCAGGTGGCTGACGGCGAATTTACCAGCAATGGCTACGGCGTCTTTAAGCACGTTAGACTTGCTGAAGCGCAGGCGCATGGCGGTGTAGGGCTCGAATGCTAGGCGCAAGTCAGTGGCCAATTGTTTAACAAATTTGCCAACCCCAGCCCTGGAGAAGATCATTGTGTGCGGCTTGGCTTTCTCCTCTTCTTCCCGGCCTGGCTGGGCTTTGTTGCGCCGTTTGGCGCGACCTTTTTTGTTCTTGCGAGCCATGCAAATGAGGCTGAAAATAAGGACAGAAACAAACTTTATGTATTATTTATCAGAGTAGCTTAGAAAGTTGTTGATTTGGTTTGAATTATCTTATTTTAGTAGCTGAATGTTTTGTACAATTTTTTTGCATGTGGTAGGGAAATATAGGCAGTATGAATGCAAAACAATGCCATATTTTTATGGCAAGATATTTATTTTGCCTAATTTAATTTTCATATTTTTTATTATTTATTATCTCCAAAAAGCATTAGGTTATATAATAATAAAATTTAGGCCTTCTGAAAGTGAATTTTTCTTTGCCTAGAAAGGCCTATACATGAGTAAACCATATGTATTATTTTTTGCATAACTCATTAGCCCATCTAGCTAGCTGACAAGATATCCAAGGCAAGTATGTCACTGCAAGCTGCATTGGATGGTCCAGTAGGTACTGGGCACAAAAAATGTCACAGATGAAGTTCTGCCAGTCAATCATCGACTGGCAGCTAATATTGTATTGGCACATACCAGTATTTTTGCTGCCTAGCATCCACCAAACACTATTAGATTAGGTCAATAAGTTGGCACAACTCTAGGTGATTCCATTCAAAAAAAGAATCCTTCCAGATTGAGACTTAAGCATGGCAACCAGGATAGGCCCAAGCATACCTATCAATGAACCAATCACCTTGACAACATTGCAGTCAAATGGTATACCATGGTAGTTATTATATGCACATTGGTTGGCAATAAGTTGGTAAGTGGCTAGCCAGTTAATTAGGTCGCATGTTGTAGCTATCATCATAGCAAGGTCTTACATGGTTATTTCCATATTATACAGAGCCATTGCTATGCACTTTTGCTATGCTGTACTTGTGCAAGAGGAATAATAAAAAATGGTGCAGAAAGGTGTCTAGCCATAACCACAGATACTAAATAACCTAGATGGTTCACTCAGCACTATCTTTATATGTCAGTTTGACTTGCTACTCTCTGTCCAGTGGCATAAGCGCATATTTGCTCTGTTTTTGTTTTTTAAGGAAATAATAGGCAAGCTTGGCAGTGGATGAGTGGATTGAAATTCTCAGGCATAAAACACTCATTTAAAATCTGTTCCCTACCCAAAAAATGTAGTCTTGGCCATAGAAAGCCAAAGAAATTGATTGACTTTGTTTTTAGCTAGCAGTCAAGTGCTACAAGATACGGGAGTTTAAATGAGAGGTAGGACGGATGGAGAAAGGAAAGATTTTATACTTTGCACTTTGAGGCTTACTAGCAAACAGAGCAAGACTGACACAATACCAGCAAAATTTTGTCATGGAATTCAGCTTAAAGTGTTGCTGTGGCAGCCATACAGTGCAATCTCTAATGGACAAAGGAGTGGCTGTGCGAATGCATGCAGGTTTTCCAGCAGACAACGGAGTTGGAATTGATGGTGGCAGATGCTGGAAATTGACTTGGACATTGCCAATATAAGCATTGGAGCCATTTGCAAGATGGGATTGCGAGTGTGCAGTTTGCATTTTACTGAAAATGAGTACAACTATCCTTCTTTGCAATATGAAGATACAACATGTTTGCGGATGAATGCCATTCCAGACAGGGAGCTGCTCTACCCCGCCTCATTCCTCATTTAGGTGTTTGCAGTCATGCTTGGGCGCAACCTTGGGATTCACCCGGCCATTTCTATTGGCAAAACACGCATGTAAGTCACTATTGGCTGAGAGCAGTCACGTGACTATTGTTCTGTCCAATAGCGACTTACATGCGTGTGTTGCCAATAGAAACGGCTGAGTGAATCCCAAAGTTGCGCATGTATGTTTGCAGTGACAAAGAAGCTGACAATGTGAGCTGCAGCCATTCATGTTTCAATACTACTAATGATGAGCCACCACAGGCTGGAAAGCAGCAGGCAATATGAATGGCCAACAGCTTAGCTAAGGTCATGCCAAACAACGAAGCAATAACAGCATTGCTCAGCTGCGCAGCACAACAGTTTTAATGAACAACTAGAACTCAGCTCCTTCGTCAGTGCCCTGTGGTCCGTGGCTGCCAGTGGCTTGACTTGATATCCCGCAACTGCGAAGATAACAACTGCAATGCTGCCATCATAGCAGCCTGCACCACCACTGGTTCTAGAGACTGTGTAACTACCAATACCAAAGTAAGTCTACTGAACTCAAGTAGTGTTGCACGCCAGGCACCATTGCAGCAGCAGCTTCACAAAAAGCTAGACTCCTTGCAGAATACCAGTGCAGCAATGCCTCGCTGGAAGCTGCTGAGTACGAGTACATTGGTGGGTATGTTCTAAAGCAAAGCCAAGTTCTTCACTGTCAGCTATGCAACTCTGCTTATAACATCTGCACCTGCAAGGGTTCATATCCAGCACAAGACCTACTTGCATGTATCTTGTGGGTTTACTACACCCTCGCCGGTGGCGCTTGTTGCATTTTTGAAGATAGAAGCTGAGTTTTCAACCCTGAGACCCAACTTCATAATCCAACCATGTGTGGCAGCTTGGTTTGTATACCACGTTCAGACACAATTAATAGCACTACCTATCTGTGAGCTGCATTGCACGCGGGTACTCAATCAAGTTCTTAGAACTTTGCTCACCTACCATAGGTGCCATCAGGAAATGAAGAATATAGGTGCAGTGGCTCAGAAAAAAGACTGCGCAAAATTAGTAAGCTAAACTGACTTTGTCTCACTAGTAGTATAACTCAAGAACTTTATATTATTTTTGTTGCATTACATAAAAAATACATTAGGCTCATTCCATATAAGATGGACATATTTGGAAAATAGAAAAAAGTCAATATTTTTGCTTGCCATTGCCTAATTAGCCTATTTTTTTTACCAAATGTTTATATTGTGCAATATATACAATCTAAGAATAAAGGAATGGTAAAATGTTGGATTAGTATGTTATCAATTGGCAAAAAGTCATTTTTGTAAAAATTTGGACATTTTTCGAAGCAAAAGACATCATTAAGATTTTGTACCTTTTAAAAACAAATAGAAAGCTTTTGAAGGTTGAAACAAACTATAGATAAAAGTATAGTACTTGCATCATCAGATAAAAGCATTGGTGACCAAATAATCTATTATATTTTTAATGTATTAGTACCTCAAAGTTACTGAATTGACAGAAAAAAATATGTTACGACCATAATGTTACAACCATAAGGCTGCCTTTTCTTTTGTATCTTTGTTGCCTTTTGAGTTTATATATTCTAATAAAAGAGTATGATTTCTAAAGATGTTCTTAGTCAAATTTTAAAAATGTATAGCAAAATATCAAAAATGAAAAATGTTATAAGACTTTTACCTTTTAGTTTCTATATGTCAAAAATCCTGTCGTTACGACCATAAGTGTCATTTAAGGTTTAATAGCATCTATACTAATGATGATATCTATATGAAACTCTATAAATATATTCTAGACAAAATAATCTTTCATTTAAAATATTGGTTTAGTATATTCTATTATTAGATTTCATTTTATAAGTAAAAATAACCTGTCATGTTACGACCATGCTTATATGGAATGAGCCATTATTGGATTATAAATTTTCTCTACTTTTTTCCTTTTTTGCAATCCAAGAAATATTGCTTGAATGTTTGTCAAAAGAATAAAAATAGAATCACTAAGTATACCAGAAGCAATTAAAGTTTGACTTATGATTGCATAGACAACGTCAATTATTTCTGTTTTCGTCTAATTATTCACAGCTAGCTGAATAAATAAATATTGAATTTTATGATCATACTACTATTAAACAGAGAGTAGTTTTGCTAAATATATTCAAGTAAACCATATATGGTATTTACTACTTAGTATCTGTGGCTATAACATTGAAGAGTTAAGCATTGTAGCCAATAAATTTAAGATTTTATTTCTATTTACTTGTTATTTGTTAACTTGGTAAAGACCATAGACATTTGGACTAGACCATAGACCTTTTTCAAGTTGCAAAATATTTAGAAATTTTGGTCATAGACTTTTTGACTTTTTGGTGTCAGTCCTATTACAACAAGTTTAGAAGCATAGAATTAGTGCTTAATCAGGCTTAGGTCTCTTAAAAGTAGTTTTTTATACTTAAAATAGTTTGTAGATTACTTTTCTAGGTACCTGTCCATTTTGGCGACACCCATTTCAGCAATAGGTCAATTTGGCGACAATTCTTAAATAGGATTTTGAATGCATTCTTATCTCATAGCAACAAAAAATTTCAAAACCTACATAAATTTATAACCTTTGTTTAAATGTTGTTAAAACGAATTATAGTATAAAACTTTACATTAAACATTAAAAGCTTTGTTAAAACTATGTTAAAATTTTTAATATAAAACTTAATTAACATGTTGGACAGTATAAAACCTGGACACTGATGGACATTTAGACACCAAAAGTACAGTAAAACGAATGAATTACAATAAGAAATTAATGTTTTAAGAAACGACAAGAAAAAAGCTTGTAGAGAACTATGAGATATGAGATAAGATAAAATTTTATGAGATAAGAAAACATTCAAAATCCTATTTAAGAATTGTTGCTGAAATAGTTGTCGCCAAATTGACCTGTTGCCAAAATGGGTGTTGCTAAAATGGTTTGTTGCCGAAATGGACTGGATTCCTTTTCTAGGGTACCCGATAAAATGCGGAATCCGCAACGGAATCGGAATGGAATAGTACGGTAAAACGCGGAATCCGCAGCGGAATAGTAAACTGCGGAACGAAGTGCGGATTCCGCATATTAAAGTAAAACGCGGAATGCGAAAATGAAAAAAGTAAAATGCAGAATGAAAACTAACTGAATTATACTTTTATTCATCAACATCAACATGTACTAAAGACTACAAATAGCTATCTAGCTACATGTATATATAGCTTAATTTATTTAGAAGCTGATTTTTTGTAGTGTCAAATAAAGTTTCTATCATCGGAATGTATGTATATTAACAACATATTGTGCAGTTTTCGGAAATAAGTATACGCTAAAAATACAGAAATAAATTTCTTTGCAAGAAATGTTTAAATATTCCATTTGCCTATCTTGCAAATGCATTCGGAAGTGTTACCATGATGCTCACTTGCGCTAGGCTTCTGCGCCAGTTTATCACAATATATCATGATATTAAAAAGTGCTTATGCATGGACCTGGCCTGATTTCCAAGTGCCAAAATGTGCTACAAGGGAACCTAACGTACAAGCAAAACCCTTTCCTGGACATCCTTTTTGATGCGACCAACTATTTCTAAATGTACTGTTTGATTGAATCTATGCATTAACTTTTCTGTGGACAAAGCCCACGAGATTAAGTTCCGAAGAGGGTTTACAGGCGACAACAACCCGCTTTACGGGTGTGCGGGTAGAGCCTCTATGTGACTATGACCCGAAACAACAGCCCAGCAGTTGATTTGTGTCCTTAGAAGTAAGCACTATTTGCAGGCATAGATTAATAAAGTTAACAAAAAGGTTGCGATAAAAACAATGCCCATTTTTGTAATAGTTACTCCGGAACCCGATGTGCAACTATAAATATAAACGTATGCCCAGATTGATAATTTCCATACTATGACTTGACTTCGCGATTCAAACACTGCATCAACATTACAATTCGGGGAGTCGAATTTCTTGGGTTTGTCCTCCAGTGGAGGAGTTCCACTCGTTATACCTAACTTTCTATTGCCTAGAGAAGTCACTATATATGATTTATCTGATTCATACCCCCAAGCAGTGGTTAATTCGATAGAATAGAATGAAGGGATTGTTATGCAAGTGAGAAATCAAATAATTTTATACATTTTCTTATATTTACTAACAAAATAGAGCCCCAATAATAAATAATCAAGCACTTATTCGTTAGCGATTCGCTGTCCCGTCGCTGGCGAAAAGTCGCTGGCGAAACTTCGCTAATGTTCCGCTGACGATTCGCCAATGCGACCGAGGTGGAAAAACTATGTTTTATGCTGCAGGAAGAAAAGTTCCAGACAAACACAGCTTTTTGAAACGTTCCATATGGGAAATGAAGAAAAAAAATGTCGCCACTACTTCGCTGTCTTGCTGACAATTCGCTTGCGATTCGCCGGCGATTTTCCCAGAGGGTACTGACCTTCCATACTGATCTGACTGATCTGACTTTCCATGCTTCCTTGTACTATTTATTGCCTTTCTTGACACTAAAAACGTAAAAGCGTCTTGCAAATCGTAATTTTAGCTTCGCTAAAATCTATCTTGTCCTAAAGTTTCGGATATAATTTTTTTTTAGAAATGCACATTTAATGCTACGATTTTTTTTGACAGCAATAGGATGTAGGATGACTTCTCACCACATGTCAGCGGGCACTTTTGAAATACATTAAATATAAAAATTGTACGTAGTATGCACTTTCGCTTCCAGAGTATGATTTTACCTTAAATAAGTTGCCAAAGCTCTATCTTCATTCCGAAAATTACTGTATCTTAACCATTCTGCTGAGGATTTTGCTAAGGGAAGATCAACAGATTTGATTTGAGTGTCATAGTGACAATGAAAAACAATTTGTTCAGCAAAAATGTACATAAATTTCAGATGTTTTTTTAAATATAAGGTGATGAATAAAAGTATAATTCAGTTAGTTTTCATTCCGCATTTTACTTTTTTCATTTTCGCATTCCGCGTTTTACTTTAATATGCGGAATCCGCACTTCGTTCCGCAGTTTACCATTCCGCTGCGGATTCCGCGTTTTACCGTACTATTCCATTCCGATTCCGTTGCGGATTCCGCATTTTACCGGGTACCCTTTTCTAGAGTCAAAATAATTTAGCAAATGAAACTTGACAATTGCCTAAAAATAAAATATATTGATTATATAAAGGCCCTATTTGATTTTAAATATATTATAACATAGCATTTATAATTATAATTATAATTATATTATATTATGTTTAAAATGAAAAAAATGGAATTGCAAATTAATAGTAAAAAGAATAGATATTATAAAGTCAAAGACTAAAAGAAGGTCAATGTTATGGCCCTTTTGGTCTTAAAATTATATAGGCCTAATTATTTTATATTTTGTAGGCCTAAGCTAAGGCTATTGAAATTCAAAATGTTTATATAAAACTTAAAAGATGACATATTTATAAACTAAAAGTCATATCATGTATAAATATAAAAAACAAAGTAGAAACTATAGAACTAAAGAAAGTAAGGTACTAGGTAAGATAACTTCTACTAGGCCCCATGTGGCCATGTAGAACAAGGCTTCCTTATTATTTTTGTCTATTTGCTATTCATCATTAGTTTAGGCAGTTAGGCTGTTAGGATTCTACCAAGGCTAATGGCAATGCTAGGCCTGACAATGATGTTATGTTTTAGTCAGAAGTCGACTAGAGTCTAGGCCTCCCATGGCCCTAGCTAGAGGCTAGAGCCAGAGCCAAAGGCCAAAGCCAGTGCCAGACTCAGAGAAGTTATAACTTATAAGCTCATTAACTACTATGATAATTATACCGGTATTACAGTTTACTTACATTTAAAACTAGGCCTAATCCCAAAATTCAATGCTTTATCACGTTTTATCATGCTTACCATCCATGCCTTTACATTCCTAAAAATCGACAATTCCTTCCCTTCTGTGCATTTCCGGTTATCGCATGCTGCTGAGTGCTGTGCACTACTGTGCGGGGAAAAGTTTAAAAATAGAATCTTCAGTTAGCAGAATAGTGAAACTCTTTGCAAAAAATAATTTAGAATTAAAGTTTTTGTGAATTTTATAACGCATTTGTACACAATGCAAAAGACATTTTAAAAAGTTGCGTTAAAACTATTGAAGACAGTGAGATAAAATTCAAACACAAATATGAGTCAATGCTTCCAGGAAAGCAAAACAGTTCCATTAGAATAAGAAGACTTGCAATGTTACAATGTATTTAATAATCAGTCGGTAAAAGATTCGGAATGATATTTAGACTCTTGCAATGTATTTAATAATCAGTCGGAATTAGAGTCAGAATGATATTTAGACTCTTGCAATGTATTCAATTTAATCAGTCGCTGGACAGTCGGAATAAGAATCGGAATATTCCGACCGTTATTCCGACTCGTAATTAGGGATTGCAATCCGGGATCCCGAAATCCCGGAATTTGGGGTCCCGAATCCCGGCACTAACTTTTGTTATTATTTTTACAATAGTTTTGTAATATGAACATAATTGGGCCTATAACTAGGCCTAGTTTATCATACTGCGCTAATTTCTGTTAATCGCCTCATGTTGTGTGGCGCGGCGCCTTTTTAAACCCCACATCACAGCTTTAATGTGAAATTTATTCCAATATAAATTTTGATATACATGATTTTCTTCTTTACTTTTAATTAGTACTTTTATACTACTTACTTGAATATGTCACAAGATAATGCTGTTTTTCATGTACAAAAAAGGGGTGCACGACAATTGACTGCCACAATTTGACTGCAGTCAATTTGACTGCGAACAATTTGACTGCCAAGCAATTTGACTGCCGACAAAATGACTGTGAACAAAATGACTGCAGACAAAATGACTGTGGAAATTTGATTGCCAACAATATGACTGCGGCAATTTGACTGCCAACAATATCATACATGCGCAACCTCCGAAATTCGGTCGGCCATGCGACTTAGTTTTAACAAAAATGCGACGTAGTTTTTGGCCAAAAATGCGACTTAGATGTAAAAAAAACCCTAAAGCTAAATTAACGCAACTTTGGGTAAACGGCAGAAGTAACTATGACTGTCTTATTAACTCAAAATGCCTCGTCAGCTACTTAGTACTACTACTTCGTTATTTTTCGGGTGGCCGTTTTTGCGACTTCCTTGGTTGGCCGCCAAATCGGTCGGCCGGATCGGCCGACTCGGCCGACTGTTGCGCATGTATGAACAATATGACTGCGGCAATTTGGCTGCTAGCAAAATGACTGCAGCAATTTGACTGCCGAGCAATTTGACTGACAGCGAAATGATTGCCAGAAAAATGATGCTCCTAAAGTTTAGCACTCTGTCAACCCTTTTAAGTCAATGCATGTAGTGAAATATTGTATTTGCAGAACAGAACACATAACTTTTATACAACAGGCTGTAACAGCTGTTGAAACCCGCGGATTTTGAACAGTGGGAAATGGGAATTCCAATCTTAGGAACTATTTTGCATATATTCTAAAATCTGAAGTTAAACTCAAGCAAAAACTTTTATTATTAGAGTTAAACATAACATATAGAATGGGCGCTTCCTCGCAGTTTAGGCTACTGGTTTTCTATTTGCTACTAAGGATTTTACTAGTGGATTATTATCTGCTGTCCTGATTTGAGATTTGGTAGAATTGCTGCCACCAGGCTTCCTGTTTCCTAGCCCTATTATTGTAGAGCCAAAGGATTGACTCAGGAAAACTGAATTGTTTAACAAAAGTTTTATACTTCAAAAGAAAACAAAATAAAACAGCATGCAATGGCTGGTGCAAAATGTCAGGCATCGACTACCTGTAGGTGTACTGCTTCGGCATCAACTACCTCGACAGTTTTACTTTAAAATTTCTCAATATTCCCTGCCTCTTACCTTCCTAATTTCTGAGATCTGCCGCCAGCCAGCGGAAATAAAACTAACTAACAAGTCTGTTCTCCCAAGCCCTAAACTGTTTTATACTTCTAGAGAATCCCAAAAACTAGCAATTTTCCCCCACTCTAATTACTTTCCCAAACCTAAACTACTGACAGTAGGCAAAAAAGCATATCTGCTTCGCTACTAACTCCCATTCCTAAATAATGCCCTACTACACATAGATTACATTCCTGTAAAATTAGGATTGGAGGCAAACTATTGATATTGTTGGCTGGCATGCGGCGCAGAATGTCAGAAAAACTCTGGCCTCTACTTCTGCCTCTCGATCCCTATGTTCCTTGCATCCTTTGAACCTTCTATCTTCTCTTCTGTTTTCTTACTTCTCTCTCGTCTCTTTTCTCTTGTCTCTGCTCTCTCATCTCCCCTCTCTCATCTGTCATCTTTACTCTCTTATATTGGTATGTTCTCTCACCTCTCTCCTCTGTACTCCTCTCTTTCCCCTCTTTTGACTCCTTTCTTTCCTTAGTCCTCTTCTTATTCCTCTTCTATATTCTCTCCCCTTTATTCACTTCTCTTGTCTCTCTGCACTTTGCTCTTTCCACTTTTATCTCTCATCTCTCTCTCTTCTTTTGCATAACAAGAATGCACCTAGCAAGTTTTTCAAATTCATTTGTCAATATAAAGCTGTGCACAACTAGGCTAGGCTTTTGGTTTTGGTGTTTGGGGTTGCCAACTTTGGGGTTTGGAGTCAAATAATAAAAGGAGAAGGTGATCAATGGAGCCCACAAGTTTAGGTGGCAAGCAAACTCATAAAACTCCATTGAGAGAGAGAGAGAGAAAGAGAGAGAAAGAGAGAGAGAGAGAGAGAGAGAGACAAACATTGAGGGACTGGGGGAGAGAGGAGGAGGGGTGGCCTCTTGTTTTCTATATTGTCGGCAGTCAATTGCTGCAGTCATTTTGCTGGCAGTCAAATTGCCGTAGTCATATTGTCGGCAGTCAAATTGCTGCAGTCATATTGTTGGCAGTCAAATTTCCGCAGTCATTTTGTCGGCAGTCATTTTGTTGGCAGTCATTTTGTTGGCAGTCAAATTGTCGGCAGTCATCTTGTCGGCAGTCATTTTGTCCATAGTCATTTTGTTTGCAGTCATTTTGTTGGCAGTCAAATTGCTCGGCAGTCAAATTGTCTGCAGTCAAATTGTGGCAGTCAAATTGTGGCAATCAATTGTCGTAGACCCACAAAAAAATCATTAATCTATAGAACAATATAAAAAAATAGAAGCAAAAATTTGTTGAGCCCATATTTTTTTGCCTTAAAATTTCAACCGAAAAGCTTAAAAATATGTTTTTTTCTAATCCCAGGATCCCAGGATTGCAATCGCAAAAAACTGGGATTTTGCAACCCCTAGGGGCCTACTCATAATGCAGTTAAATTACAAGTTGGACAAAGTTTATACCCAATGGCAATAGGCTAAATAGGGAAAAGCTAAAAAAATCTTCCATCTAGTCTTAAAAAAGCTTATCTATTGAGTTTTTTTAGACTAGTCCAAGAAAAGCTCATCTGTTTTTAAATATTAGTCAGTACTTTAATGTAGTCACCTACTGACCAATGGAAGTTTAAGAAATAATTGTCACAAGCCTTAGGCCTAGTGTATATGGCAAATAACAGCTAATTAATAAGTTTGCACTTGCCAATCTTAATGTGTCTTTTGTCTATGATGAGAAGCTGCTTCATCTATTTAATTTAAAGGGAACTAAAATAAAAAGTTTTTTTAATTAAGCCTATTAATATATATTGCCAGGTTGCCCATTGGCAACTAGCCAAATTCTCAAAGATAGGCCTAGATATTTCCAAGGCTATGTTTGAAAAGCAAAAATTTGTTCTTTTAACTCTAAGATTGTTATCTATGCTACAAACAATAACAAACTAATGTTCTAGGCCCCTTCACTATTTTATAATATCCCATCAATTTGTCACCAAGTTGTTGCAAGCCTAATTCCTTTGTTTATTGAGTCCTGCAGTTTCTTCACCAAAGTGTACTAGAAATCATTTATCCTATTCTAAAAATGTATTAAGCCTATTATTTCTAAAAAATCCTACTTTTATACTTACATGTACTTTATATGCTATGGGTTATTGTTGGTACAAATTACCCTGGGTAGCTTCAGTGCCTGGGCAGCAAGACACTGCTGTATACTACTAAACTCTTAAACTATATAGTCCAAACATGGTGTTACCAAGACTGAGGGGTTTCTAGCTTTTAGTACTGTCTTTCACGACTTAAAACTGCATCACACTTAGCTGCAACAGCCTGAATCTATTCCCTAGGAATCCTCCTTTCCTGGGTAATTCAACCTTTCCACTGGGTATTTCACCCCTTTTACTGGGTATTCCACCCCTTTACTGAGCAAAACGCTTGATTGGCAATCCCTGCTTATAACTGTACTGGCAAAAATGCCCTTTTCTATCTAACGTGGTATTTTATCTCGAAATCCTGCTCAAATAACCAAATCAGCAAACCAAAGAAGTCTTGATTTCTAGGTAACTGAGTAATGAACCCGAAAGGTAAAAGAAATGTTCTATTTTGGCCTTGTATTTATAGTAGACAAAGTATTGTCCTATTGGTTCACATATCATGCATTTAAACAATAGTTAACTAAAACAAAATTACTTTGCCTTTTTAAAACAAAATTTCTAAAACAAAAATATATGGTATTTGTTATTTGGCAGGAATTTAACTTTTAAGAATAATAATAATTTCATAGAATAAAATATAGGCCCTTCTACAGTTGGCTTCCCTGAATATTATTTTGTGAATTATTAAGTGAGCAAAATGATACTAGTAGTGTATAATAATGGAAAAGACAACAGTACATAAGCATAAAAAAACTGAGCAATTTATTAATGGCACAAAGAATAATAAACGTGATTGCAAAGGAATATATAAACAATAGAAAAACTGAGTCACAAAGTACACCAAGCAACTATTTGCCAAAAAATAAGCAAAATGAAAATTGGGTATGCAAGTATTAGTTCAAAAAGTAAGCAAAATGCAATTTTTTCAAAAAAAAGATGCATAACAAGTAATTCACACAGGTAAGCAATTTATAAAAGTAAGTTCACAAAGAAATAAGTACTTGTATAGAAAATTCACACAAATAAGCAATCTCACAAATTTTAGCAATTGCAAAAGTCCATACTAGCAATAGAGATTCTCAATTACGCTCCAGCTTGAATTTGTCCAGCAGCTGGTCATGGTATGGCCAACCGATCTGGTCCACCATCCAACAAATTTCAATTTGCAGCAACAGACAATGGTATGTCTGTCCTGCCTGCACCAGATTGTGCAGCGCGTACTGCACCGCTTGGCGCCACGCTGCGATTCGCAACTCCAAGTCGAACTGTTGCACTAGCAGGCATAATACCGGCTTGGCCTGCATGCACTGGCATTGGAGTGGGCCAGTCAGTGCATAAATAAGCCATTCGCATCAGGTGCCCCTTCAGCATCTTGATGAAATGCTTCAGCTGATCATGCTGTCCTCTTGGGATCCTGTCAAGGACAGCTGGAAAATTGGCTCCTAAGCTGAGGTCTACGGCCGATGTGGCGCTGGCTGACCCTCGTGCTGCTTCGTCTTGAGGCCATTGCTACTTCAAGATTGTAGACAGCACTGGTGGCGTTGGAGCTGCTGCCAACATTGTCACAGGCTGCCCGCCGTTTGCTGATGCTACTGCTACTGCTGGCCTTCGGCGGCCGGCTGCTGCTGCTGCCGGCGCTGGTTGTTGCCCTTGCCCGCCAGCTGCTGCCGACAGCCTTGGCTGAATTGGCTGGTACTGACTGGCAAAGCAGATCGCGCTCTTGGCGCCCTGCAGCTGCCGCTTCATTATGGCCGAAATTACAGGCACTGGCCTGTTGGCTTGATTGCTAAGCAGCTGAGCTTGGGCCTTGGGGTCGTGCAGAACCAAAGGTTGACTCCCCAGAGCAGGCCGTTTAGCCAACTGAGCGCATTCTGCTTCCGTAGACGTCCACTTGATGACCATGGACTTTAGCTGCCTAGCCGGGCAGTCTTCTTGGCATTCCACCATAGTCGGTGCCATCATGGTGTTGCTGTCTGACGTCGCTGTCATTGTCAATGCCATCACGGCGTTGCTGTCTGACGTTACTGTTGTTGTCGGTGCACTCGCATTTGCTTCGATTTCTTCTACACTACCTACTTCAATGTCTGCTAGGATCTTATTGAGGATGTCATCCTCCGCCATGATGTCAATAGTGTCTTCCATTACAGAGATTACAGTCCAGCATGGTCAATCAAACCAGAATGGTTAATTAGCTGTCAACACGACTATAGTTGACTTCCTCTCGCCTTGAGTGTTTGTTTATATAGGCGTGGCACCCCACCCCAGGCATTGTTTGTCTTAATTTGCCCATCAGTTCATTTAATCAAAAGCTGAATTTTCATTGGCTGACTGCCCTGATTTCCCAGCTGACCACTCCTGGTCTTCCCAATAGCTGACTTCTAATTGGCTGTTCTGATTACCTTCTCTCACCCAATGAGATCCCACCTGTTTATTTGTTCTGTGCCTTACTCTCGCTACCAATTCTTCCCTGACTCAGAACTTTAGTCCCTCTAATAAGCTCCACACCGAGATTAGCCTTTTCAAATAGCATTGACATCTGCTTGGGAGCTTGGTCTGACTGCGCGTGTTATACCTTTTAGCTGGTATTATGTCATCCTGTCCCTCACTCTGCTTGGCATGCAATATCTCTTCCTTTGACTCACTGTCTCTTCCTTTGACTTAAAAGCTTTTTGATATATATGGATACATATTGCTTTTTTGCTAGTTCCTAGATACTGTCATCTACCACTGTCATTTAACCAATTTATCATCTACTAGCTAGTATTGGTGACTTTGTCATCTACTAATAAAGGCACTCAGTGAGCTTAGTCACTTTGTTATTCACCAATCAAATGAATAAGAAGTGACCATGGTTGGGATGAGATTAAGGTTTTGATCATCATCAATTGAAAAAAATTGTTAGTTCAAACTGACATGATGCAACTGTGGTCTTTCACTTCTTTATGTAATTGCCCCCTTGAGCCCTTGAAAAATTTGGCTATTTGGCCCTTGGTCTAAAAAGGTTGTTGATGACCCCTAATCTAAGATGACAAAGTGGCAGATGATGAACTGTCTAGGAACAAATTTGCTACATGGAAATGCTAAATTTGAGCAGATTTTCAGTAACTACACAGATTAAGGCATTTGTCATTTATCATCTAAAATAAAAGAAGTTGGTTTTCAAAACTATAAAAAATTAAAAACATTTTTGCCAAAGTTTGATTTAATATATTCAAATTTTTAATATACTGCTATCTGAACTTTATTCTTATGAATAGTTATAATTGACCTAATTGAAGAAAATTGTCTGTGACTAAACTGAAAAGTGTTTTTATGCACATACTATTAGTTCATATAGATTGTGTCCTTATATGTATAAATTTACATGTATTATTAAATAGTTGTATTTTCTAGTTGCATAATATAATTTCTAGATTTTTGTCGCTATGCAAAGCTTTATTTTGTTTTTAAAAATAAGATTATTGAAATTTCAAAACAACTTTAATATATAATAGCCATATTTTTCTAAGATATGAGCTTCTAGTTATTTTGATTGATTTGAGCCTTAATAACTAGCAATCTACGCCCCCCGTTGGGGAGCTAAAGAAATGAAATACACGTATTTTTAATAAGTTACATGTAGCCTTGAAATCTTAAAAAATCTCCTGTCAAACTTCTAATAGCCCTAACCCTAACTCTAAACATAACTCTAAATTTAATATTTTGTTCATGAGTTTTTGCATGATGCCGCATGATGACGCTTTTATGATAAACATTTTTAATAAGCTACATGAGCTAAGTTATAAGCTACCCTAACCCTAGCACTAACCCGAATCTTAACACTATAACCCTAACCCTAACCCTATACCCTAACACCAACGCTAACACTAACCCTACAGCCTGACATCTGCATAAGTTTGTGAAGCGCTAGTAGTATTTTTTAGCTTAGTATCTTAGCATTGGGGAGCCAAAAAATGCAGTAAAAGTTTTGTAATAAGCTACATGTAGCATCTCTTTCCAATATCTCTTTGCAATAATATACTGCTTTGAAAGCAGTCCCTTGGAAGCCTTGACATGTCAGTAATTCCCCCCCTACAAGCTTTAACATATCAACTTCCCCCTTGACATCTCAGCAATGCTCCCCATAAGCCATAAAATCTAAAAAAATCTGTCAACTTTCTAACCCTAGCCCTAACCCTAACCCTAACCCTAACCTAACCTAACCCTAAAACATTGACATTTCAGTAATTCTCTCTAAGAGTCATTATAGCACTCTTGGAGAGAATAGCGATAGCGATTCCCCGCAAGCCTCGACATCCAAATGAATCTCTTAACTTCGACATGAAGCTTCTTTTATTTTTTACATTACGATTTTTCTATCAGCGATCCCTCCCGTGAGGAGCCAACAAATAATGAAAAAAGTTTTCAATAAACTACATGTAGCTTCTGATTTTAGCCTTGACATTCATTTATTCCCCCGTGAGCTTTGACATCTCAGCTATTCCCCCTGTAAGCCTTGACATGTCAGCGATGCCCCCCATAAACCTTGATACCTGAAAAATCCCCTGTTAACCTTGGAACCCGTAAAACCCGTAGAATCCCCTGTAAAATCTAACCCTCAACCCAAACCTGACCTAAACCTAACTTTAACCCAACCTAAAGCCTTGAAATCTCAGCAATCTCTTTTCCCTTAAGCCTTGACAATTTAGTGATTCTGGGCCCGTTCTATAAAGCCATCGTAAGATAAGATCGATCCAACATTCGATCCACTAACATTGCTTTACTAACATTGATCCAACTAATTCTTGATTTCACTTTATGGCGCCAGGATTTCTTGCCCAGTGTGAGCAGCACTTTGGCACCAAGGATTTGTATGCCATCCTAGGCTGCGAGTCCAGTGCCAGTCCGGCCCAGCTGAAGAAGGCCTATTATAAAAAGTCGTTAGAGCTTCACCCAGACACGAATCGCGTTGACGAGAAGGCGAATGCCACAGCGAAATTCCAGGTGCTGTCCAAGGCCTACTCGCTGTTAGGCGACGAGGAGAAACGTCGAATCTACGACGAGTCCGGCGAAGTTGACGACGATTCTGGCGTTGAATTAGCCGAGGAGTTTCAGCGCTGGGAGGATTATTGGCGACTGTTGTTCCCACGGGTCACCACGCAACGGTATAATGAGTTCAAGGCCAGCTACATCGGCAGCGAGAAGGAGACTGCCGATGTTAAGAAGGTGAGCGCTTAGGGCTGCGAGATTTTCAGTCTAATCCTCAGATTTTAGGATTGCTAATCCTTGGATTTCAGTCTAATCCTCGAATTATAGGATTGCTAATCCTTGGATTTCAGTCTAATCCTCAGATTTTAGGATTGCTAATCCTTGGATTTCAGTCTAATCCTCGAATTATAGGATTGCCAATCCTTGGATTTCAGTCTAATCCTCGAATTATAGGATTGCTAATCCTTGGATTTCAGTCTAATCCTCAGATTATAGGATTGCTAATCCTTGGATTTCAGTCTAATCCTCAGATTATAGGATTGCTAATCCTTGGATTTGAGTCTAATCCTCAGATTATAGGATTGCTAATCCTTGGATTTAAGTCTAATCCTCGAATTATAGGATTGCTAATCCTTGGATTTCAATCTAATCCTCGAATTATAGGATTGCTAATCCTTGGAGTTCAGTCTAATCCTCAGATTATAGGATTGCTAATCCTTGGATTTGAGTCTAATCCTCAGATTATAGGATTGCTAATCCTTGGAGTTCAGTCTAATCCTCAGATTATAGGATTGCTAATCCTTGGATTTGAGTCTAATCCTCAGATTATAGGATTGCTAATCCTTGGATTTCAGTCTAATCCTCAGATTATAGGATTGCTAATCCTTGGATTTCAGTCTAATCCTCAGATTATAGGATTGCTAATCCTTTGATTTCAGTCTAATCCTCGAATTATAGGATTGCTAATCCTCGGATTTCAGTCTAATCCTCAGATTATAGGATTGCTAATCCTTGGATTTGAGTCTAATCCTCAGATTATAGGATTGCTAATCCTCGGATTTCAGTCTAATCCTCGAATTATAGGATTGCTAATCTTCGGATTTCAGTCTAATCCTCAGATTATAAAATTATCCTAAAATAATCTCCTTCCCATTCCCATTGTGCCGCTCTGTCCCGCAGGCCTACCTGGAGTTCGACGGCGACATGGACAAAGTGCTGGAGTCGGTGCTGTTCGCCGACTATCCCGACGAAGACCGCATCGCTGGAATTATTCGCAAACTGATCGACTCCGGCGAGGTGCCCGCCTTCGAGGCATTCACGGCTGAGCCGGCCGCTAAGAAAGCGCGCCGAAAACGCGCCTACGAGCGCGAGCGACGCGAATTCGACAAAGCCAACGCCGAGGAGAAGCGGCGCAATGGCAAAGGCATTGTCGGGCTGGAAGACGAGGCAGAGGAGGAGAACGGCTTGGCCAAGGCCATCCAGCTGAACATGCGGCAGCGAGCCGGTGCCATGGAGTCGCTGATTGACAGCCTGGCTGCTAAATACGGAGGCAGCGGTAGCGGCGGCAAGAAAGCTAAGAAGCCGGCGACAGTTGCTGATGGTGGAATCAAGAAGCGACCAAAGAAGTCAATTGGCGCCGGCTCGTCGTCTGCTGCTGCTGCTGCTGGCAACAAACGCGGAAGGAAATCGTAGAAAATAAATTATCAAAAAATGGATTGGAAACGTTGACGCAAAATTTATTTTCACGCTTAATCAATAATGGTGCATTTCTATGTTTATAAACTCAATAAACCGTAGGTCTGCAAAGTGGGATTGATCATTTTGTCTATGGCAATCAGCTGTCAACGGAATGGAACTCAGGGGGACATTAGATGTTATAATAAATGAAGAAATTACTACATATAGATAGCTAATCTAAATTACATCTGTGGCTAAGATGCCCCCTAAACTCTTTCAGGGAAATCTTAGAGTTAAAAAAGAGTAATTTTTAACTTTTACCAGCTAATAGATATCTCTTAGGGAACATTACAGCGTAACATTGTTTCTTCGCCATGGTCCCTATGGCTTGTAGCACTCTATGGCCAAACCTCCCTAACAAATGAAGCCTATATAGCGAAATCGAAATGCTGCCCCTGAAACAACGAAATCCCCCGAAGCCTTCCCAGCAAAGAAAAAAACCTATACAGTCAAATCAAAATGCCTCAAAGACCGCATGCTGAGATTGTCTATGGCCAAACGTGACCATTGATTTTAAAGTGCAAAGCCAGCGGGCGCGAAACCCGCCAATGGCCAATAGGGGGTCTGTGGAGCCATAGACAATGTTAAGGTTGGTCTTCAATAGCTTGATTAGCCCACTAAGGATTTAATTGCCAGTTGCTAGGCTCATTTGGTTTGAAAACATATATATATTTCTTTAGTAATTGTACGCTAGCAAGCGTGTTCTACAACAATTTAAACCTACCTGCATTTCTTTCGTCAGTTTAATGTTCGTTTGCTTAACCAATTTTTCTCTTCATAGCGCATAATACTGTTTCTTTTTGTTTTTTTAAATAATTTAAAACAATGTATTTCAAAAGTCATTTAATGCCGTTGAATAATTTAATACGCTATACATAACGTGACAATAATAAATAACGATGCGCACCATTTTTTTATAAATCTGTTTGCTGCATTTTATTTCTTAGCGAAATATAGATGTCATTCCCAGTGCAGCATAGAGGCCATTCCCAGTGCAGCATAGAGGCCATTCCCAGTGCAGCATAGAGGTCATTCCCAGTGCAGCATAGAGGCCATTCCCAGTGCAGCATAGAGGTCATTCCCAGTGCAGCATAGAGGTCATTCCCAGTGCAGCATAGAGGTCATTCCCAGTGCAGCATAGAGGTCATTCCCAGTGCAGCATAGAGGTCATTCCCAGTGCAGCATAGAGGTCATTCCCAGTGCAGCATAGAGGCCATTCCCAGTGCATCATAGAGTCCATTCCCAGTGCAGCATAGAGGTCATTCCCAGTGCAGCATAGAGGTCATTCCCAGTGCAGCATAGAGGTCATTCCCAGTGCAGCATAGAGGTCATTCCCAGTGCAGCATAGAGGTCATTCCCAGTGCAGCATAGAGGCCATTCCCAGTGCATCATAGAGTCCATTCCCAGTGCAGCATAGAGGTCATTCCCAGTGCAGCATAGAGGTCATTCCCAGTGCAGCATAGAGGTCATTCCCAGTGCAGCATAGAGGCCATTCCCAGTGCAGCATAGAGGTCATTCCCAGTGCAGCATAGAGGCCATTCCCAGTGCAGCATAGAGGTCATTCCCAGTGCAGCATAGAGGTCATTCCCAGTGCAGCATAGAGGCCATTCCCAGTGCAGCATAGAGGTCATTCCCAGTGCAGCATAGAGGTCATTCCCAGTGCAGCATAGAGGTCGTTCCCAGTGCAGCATAGAGGCCATTCCCAGTGCAGCATAGAGGCCATTCCCAGTGCAGCATATAGGTCATTCCCAGTGCAGCATAGAGGCGATTATTTTGAACGCCAGTCTCCAAGCCCAAGCGTCCCAAACGCATTGCAGGAGTCGAAATCGTCAGCAGGCGCCAGCGGCGGGCCAAATCCGCGCCAACAGCGAGTGGTTAGCCAGGCTGATTCCGTCAGCAATTGGCGCCGACCGGGCGCGGGTGCTGCTGCGGCGCCAACTGGAAGCGGATGTAGCGCACCGCCGCCAGACAAGTGGCGCGGCGGCGGTGGAGGCAGTCGGCGACCTCCAAGAGGTGCCGGCGAGGGTGGAACGAGGTATAGTACAATTGAGCGTGTATCGTATATAAATTGTAGTACACATTCACTATAATGTGTACATTGTATGTACATTCAATTGCACCGTCTTTGTACATCATGTACATTCAATTGTACAATCATCCATTTATTATTGCAGGCGTCCCGGCTTCCAATCGGCCAATGGCGACATGGCCGCCGGCGGCGGCAGCTCTTCGATGCCACCGTCTACTGCGACAGCCAGCCTGGACACATTTGATTTGCAGCGGCTGGACCCGTGCGTGCAGAAGCTGGTGCTGCTGCTCACTTCGCCGCCGGATCCGGACAGAGCGCCGGCCACTGTCCGAAGTTTATGGCGAGCTAACTGCGCGCAGGCTCTGGCTGAGCTGCGGTCCGTGGCCGAGCAGGGGCCGGACAGCGAGACGGCGCAGCGGGTGCTCAGCCCGGACGCCGTGGCCATCCTGCTGCAGCTGCTGCCGCGACTGCAGCCCGGCGATGAGGCCCCGGTGGGGCCGCTGCAGGTAGGCGCTGTGGATGCGATAGAAATACAGAAGAAAGGGAAGCCCAATGCAAGCCATGGAAATCTAAGTGGATTGAGGGCGTTGCTAAGGGTAGTTTAATGTCGTTGCCAAGGGTGGTTTGAGGGTGTTGCTAAGGCTGGTTTGAGGGTGTTGCTAAGGCTGGTTTGAGGGTATTGCTAAGAGTGGCTTGAGGGTGTTGCTAAGAGTGGTTTGAGGGAGTTGCTAAGGGTGATTTGAGGGCGTTGCTAAGGATGTTTAGAGGGACGTTTCTAAGAGTGGTTTGAGGGCGTTACTGAGGATGTTTCGAGGGCGTTACTAAGCGTGGTTTGAGGGTGTTGCTAAGAGTGGCTTGAGGGTGTTGCTAAGAGTGGTTTGAGGATGTTGCTAAGGGTGATTTGAGGGTATTGCTAAGAGTGGCTTGAGGGTGTTGCTAAGGGTGTTTTCAGGGCGTTGCTAAGGATGTTTAGAGGGCGTTTCTAAGAGTGGTTTGAGGGCGTTACTGAGGATGTTTCGAGGGCGTTTCTAAGGGTGGTTTGAGGGTGTTGCTAAGGATGGTTTGAGGGCGTTGCTAAGGATGGTTTGAGGGCGTTGCTAAGGATGGTTTGAGGGCGTTGCTAAGGATGGTTTGAGGGCGTTACTAAGGATGCTTTGAGGGCGTTGCTAAGGGTGGCCTAGGGGCAATGCTAAAGAGATGGTTTTTATAGAAAAGTTGTTTGCAGGGAAATCAATAATGTTAGTTGATGACAACAGTAGAGTCCTTAACTTAGGCTATCAACACCCGTGTTAATGAGGCCATTGCCGACATGTATCGAAAATAATAAATAATAATCCCAGGCCCTACTAGCCGGCGCGCTGATCAGCCACAAGATCAGTCCCGCCGAGCCGCTCACCTTGGCCACTGTCCGGCATCTGCTGTCCCGGCTGGCCAGCTCTGAGTCCAACAGTAGCCAGGATCTGAACTCGGCCGGCGCCAATCTGCAACTGCTGGCCGCTCTGTGCCTGAATGTTGGCCAATTTGCCCAGCACCAGGGCCTGCTGCGGGACACCATTCGCCGGCTGATTGACCGGCTGTCCCGTTGGCCGACGTCCCCAGACGAAGGCGAGACGCTGTCCGGCGAAGGCGACGACTACAATTTGTCGGCTTGTCAATTCTATGCCGCTCAAGCGTTGGCCAATCTGGCCTATCTGAGACCGACAGACCAGCGGGACTGCCTGCCGCCCGACCTGGTGTCCACCCTCCTGACCCGCTGCTTGGCCCTGCTGGAATCGGCTAGCGACAGGCCCAGCGCTCGGGTACTGCAGCTGCTGCTGCATCTGCTAACCTTTCTGATTAGCAGGTGAGTTGGCTACTTTTGTTTGCAGAAATCGCAGCTACACCGCATCCTGAGAATCGCCCCTAATTCACCGCTTGAGAATAGTCTCTTAATCCCCCACCCCAAATAATCGCCCTTTCACCCCTGAGAATCGTCCTTTCACCCCTGAGAATCGCCCTTTCAGCCCTGAGAATCGTCCTTTCACCCCTGAGAATCGCCCTTTCACCCCTGAGAATCGCCTTTACACCCCTGAGAATCGCCCTTACACCCCTGAGAATCGCCCTTTCACCCCTGAGAATCGCCTTTACACCCCTGAGAATCGCCCTTACACCCCTGAGAATCGCCCTTTCACCCCTGAGAATCGCCTTTACACTCCTGAGAATCGCCCTCACACAACTGAGAATCGCCCCTACACCGCCCCTGAGAATCGCCCCTACACCGCCCCTGAGAATCGCCCCTACACCGCCCCTGAGAATCGCCCCTACACCGCCCCTGAGAATCGCCCCTGAGAATCGCCCTTACACCGCCTTGAGAATCGCCCCTACACCGCCCCTGAGAATCGCCCCTACACCGCCCCTGAGAATCGCCCCTACACCCCCCTTGAGAATCGCCCCTACACCGCCCCTGAGAATCGCCCCTACACCGCCCCTGAGAATCGCCCCTACACCGCCCCTGAGAATCGCCCCTACACCGCCCCTGAGAATCGCCCCTACACCGCCCCTGAGAATCGCCCCTACACCGCCCCTGAGAATCGCCCCTACACCGCCCCTGAGAATCGCCCCTACACCGCCCCTGAGAATCGCCCCTACACCGCCCCTGAGAATCGCTCCTACACCGCCCCTGAGAATCGCCCCTACACCGCCCCTGAGAATCGCCCCTACACCGCCCCTGAGAATCGCCCCTACACCGCCCCTGAGAATCGCCCCTACACCGCCCCTGAGAATCGCCCCTACACCGCCCCTGAGAATCGCCCCTACACCGCCCCTGAGAATCGCTCCTACACCGCCCCTGAGAATCGCCCCTACACCGCCCCTGAGAATCGCCCCTACACCGCCCCTGAGAATCGCCCCTACACCGCCCCTGAGAATCGCCCCTACACCGCCCCTGAGAATCGCCCCTACACCGCCCCTGAGAATCGCCCCTACACCGCCCCTGAGAATCGCCCCTACACCGCCCCTGAGAATCGCTCCTACACCGCCCCTGAGAATCGCCCCTACACCGCCCCTGAGAATCGCCCCTACACCGCCCCTGAGAATCACCCCTACACCGCCCCTGAGAATCGCCCCTACACCGCCCCTACACCGCCCCTGAGAATCACCCCTACACCGCCCCCTGAGAATCGACCTAAACCTCATCTGAAAATCCACCGCGATAACCTGAGAATCCCTGTAAATCGCTACAGCCAGTGACGCGCCACCCGCCCCATTGTTCAGGTCGCCTCCAATCCGCCCGGCCGATCTGCCTCGCCTTCTCAACCAGCTGCGCCGCTACCTGTGGCACGGCCTGCCTCCGCCAACTGCCGCTTCTGCTGCATCCGATGCCTCTGCCGATGCTACAGGCGCCGGTCCGCACGCTTTCGCCCACGAGCCCGAGCTGGACCAGTTCGACTCCGTCACTGTGCCCGGTCTCCGATCCAAGAAACCACTGAAAAAAGCTCGCTGCGTTGCCAGGGGTGACGGCGGCGACTCGGACGAAGAGGCCAACGGCAGTTTGGAGCAGCGGCTGAGCGGCCTGGACTTGCGGGACGCCGACCTCGCCGACTTGATGCTTAATCGTGACGGTGAATATTTTCTCTGCAGTTTTCTTCTGATTTCTACTATTAGTAGGATACTTAGGACGGTGCCTAATTTTTTGTAACCTGACGCAATTTTCAGAGCGCCAACAACAGGCATCCTCTGTCTCGCTAGCTGACGCTAAAGTTCGATTTATCAGCGGTTCCTGTCTTCGAAGACTGGTTGAATCCTTGCACAAGCGGGCTCTGCAGTGCCACTGGCTGGCCTTCTTTCCGGATCCCGGAAGGCCCTCGTTTCTGCTAGCGCTGCTACTTCGGGAGCCCAACTCGAGGGTAACGTTGTGAATGATGCTGAGAGGGAATGATGCTGAGGGGAATGATACTGAGGGGGAATGATGCTGAGGGGAATGATGCTGAGAGGGAATGATGCTGAGGGGAATGATGCTGAGGGGAATGATACTGAGGGGGAATGATGCTGAGGGGAATGATGCTGAGAGGGAATGATGCTGAGGGGAATGATGCTGAGGGGAATGATACTGAGGGGGAATGATGCTGAGGGGAATGATACTGAGGGGGAATGATGCTGAGGGGAATGATACTGAGGGGGAATGATGCTGAGGGAATGATGCTGAGAGGGAATGATGCTGAGGGGAATGATGCTGAGGGGAATGATACTGAGAGGGAATGATGCTGAGGGGAATGATACTGAGGGGGAATGATGCTGAGGGGAATGATACTGAGGGGGAATGATGCTGAGGGGAATGATGCTGAGAGGGAATGATGCTGAGGGGAATGATGCTGAGGGGAATGATACTGAGAGGGAATGATGCTGAGGGGAATGATACTGAGGGGGAATGATGCTGAGGGGAATGATACTGAGGGGGAATGATGCTGAGAGGGAATGATGCTGAGGGGAATGATACTACGGGGGAATGATGCTGACGGGGGAATGATGCTGACGGGGGGGAATGATGCTGACGGGGGGAATGATGCTGACGGGGGAATGATGCTGAGAGTGAATGATGCTGAGAGGGAATGATACTGAGAGGGAATGATGCTGAGGGGGAATGATGCTGAGGGGAATGATGCTGGGAGGAAATGATGCTGAGAGGAGTGATGCTTAAGAGGTAATGGGGCAAATTGACTTAATTGTTTGTAGTTTAATTGCTGACCAGGGTTTCGGTGCAAATTGGATTTCTCCAAGGAGAATCCCACGATTGGGATTCCATTGGATGGGATTTTACTACGTTAGCCATAGTCGGCTTTTTCGAAAGAACTGTTGTAAAGAAACCAGCCATGATACTGAGGGGGAATGATGCTGAGGGGAATGATACTGAGGGGGAATGATGCTGAGAGGGAATGATGCTGAGGGGAATGATACTGAGGGGGAATGATGCTGACGGGGGAATGATGCTGACGGGGGAATGATGCTGACGGGGGGGAATGATGCTGACGGGGGGAATGATGCTGACGGGGGAATGATGCTGGGAGGAAATGATGCTGAGAGGAGTGATGCTTAAGAGGTAATGGGGCAAATTGACTTAATTGTTTGTAGTTTAATTGCTGACCAGGGTTTCGGTGCAAATTGGATTTCTCCAAGGAGAATCCCATGATTGGGATTCCATTGGATGGGATTTTACTACGTTAGCCACAGTCGGCTTTTTCGAAAGAACTGTTGTAAAGAAACCAGCTACTGGTGTCCCAAATAATTCTGTATTGTTAAATTAGGCAATATATGACTCGTTTTACTAGAAATCCGTCTTTAGAAGGCCTGACTGTCGAGTTCATAAATTTTGTTTCTTAGGAACCTACCTTTAAAAAAGTCGGCCTTCAAAATCTTCGTGACATCTACTAATAAGTAGTAACCGCCTGTATTTCAGGTTCGCGCCAACCTATTGGACCTATTAGCGAGCCTGTTTCAGGGCTCGAAAGCTTTTCTGCTTCTAGCCGAAGATTTCGGCGTCCCAAGACCGCTTTCACCCCGCTGTCCACCCGGCTGGCCGGCTCGCTCCGGGAGATGCACAGGCAGATTCTGCAGGCTCTGCTAGCCGAGCGGAGCCAGGCAACTCAGGCCCAGCTGCTGCGCTGCGTTGGTCAACTGGCCGGAAATGTGCCCTACCAGAAACTGCGCCCGGGCCTCGTCACCAAGATTTTCAAGGTGGGAGGCCGACTCGGTGTCGCGTGATTTAGTTACTAGCGGGATCCTTGCTGACCAACCTGCCTGTGGCTTCAAGATTCAGATGGGATTCCCGTTGCCTCTTCTCACTGAGGCTTCAGCATTCAGATGGGATTCCCGTTGCCTCTTCTCACTGAGGCTTCAGCATTCAGATGGGATTCCCGTTGCCTCTTCTCACTGAGGCTTCAGCATTCAGATGGGATTCCCGTTGCCTCTTCTCACTGAGGCTTCAGCATTCAGATGGGATTCCCGTTGCCTCTTCTCACTGAGGCTTCAGCATTCAGATGGGATTCCCGTTACCTCTTCTCAGTGAGGCTTCAGCATTCAGATGGGATTCCCGTTGCCTCTTCTCACTGAGGCTTCAGCATTCAGATGGGATTCCCGTTGCCTCTTCTCACTGAGGCTTCAGCATTCAGATGGGATTCCCGTTACCTCTTCTCAGTGAGGCTTCAGCATTCAGATGGGATTCCCGTTGCCTCTTCTCAGTGAGGCTTCAGCATTCAGATGGGATTCCCGTTACCACTTCTCCCTGAGGCTTCAGGATTTAAATGGGATTCCCGTTGCCTTCTCTCTCTGAGGCGTCAGGATTCAGACGGGATTCCCGCTACTTCCCCTGCCTGAAGCTTCGGAGCTGTGAATTGACGTTCCTGTCATGCTCCTCGCAGCCATTCACTGAATCTTCAATCTTCGGCGTCATCTCAGGTGGCCTCCCCGTTTCTCCTGTCCGAATCGCCGGACGTGAAATCGGCCGCCCTGCAGTGCTTCGGCCAGCTGGCCTCGCTCGAAGGCCCCGCGTTCGAGGTGTCCCACTGCCTTCTGCAGGACTGCCTCCGCTCGCCCGCCGCCTCGCCCATGCTCACCGGATTTCACACGCCTCTGCTGGGACCGCAAACTGCGCCGTTCGAGTCCTCCTGGCTGGTGCAGCACTGCCTGCGGGTGGCGCATCCTAGGGGCGACGGCTGGCAGGTCGGCTGCTGATCTATTCGTCTGTGTGTCTGTCTGTGTGTCTATTTGTTTGTCTGTCTGTCTCTGTGTGTGTGTGTGTGTGTCTATTTGTTTGTCTGTCTGTCTCTGTGTGTGTGTCTGTGTGTCTATTTGTTTGTCTGTCTGTCTCTGTATGTGTGTGTCTGTGTGTCTATTTGTTTGTCTGTCTGTCTCTGTGTGTGTGTGTCTGTTTGTCTATTTGTTTGTGTCTGTCTCTGTGTGTGTGTGTCTGTGTCTATTTGTATTTCTGTCCTTCTCTGTTTGTGTGTGTGTCTGTGTGTCTGTCTGTGTGTCTATTTGTTTGTCTATCTGTCTGTGTGTGTGTGTGTGTCTGTGTGTCTATTTGTTTGTCTGTCTGTCTCTGTGTGTGTGTGTGTCTGTGTGTCTGTCTGTGTGTCTATTTGTTTGTCTGTCTGTCTGTGTGTGTGTGTCTGTGTGTCTATTTGTTTGTCTGTCTGTCTCTGTGTGTGTGCCTGCCTGTCTGTCTGTCTGTCTGTCTGTCTGTCTGTCTGTCTGTCTGTCTGTCTGTCTGTCTGTCTGTCTGTCTTAGTGTCTGTCTTTCTGTCTTAGTGTCTGTCTTTCTGTCTCTGTGTGTATGTGTGTGTGTCTGTCTGTATGTCTGTCTGTCTGTCTGTCAATAACAAGCCCTAATCGCTTAACCCCACAGAATGATGACACCCCATCGGGGTCAGCGGCAGCAGCAGCCGGGCAGTCCCAGCAGCAGGCGGCCCTAGAGCCAACCGCAGTTCGCGTGGAGGCCCTCGCCACCCTGCGCTG
Source organism: Macrostomum lignano (assembly GCA_002269645.1). Lineage (NCBI taxonomy): Eukaryota > Metazoa > Platyhelminthes > Macrostomidae > Macrostomum > Macrostomum lignano. The sequence continues at coordinate 143,890 of NIVC01000721.1, forward strand.
GCTGGTGCTCCGCTACTGGAACTTTGTCAGCCCAGTGTCTGAGCAGCTCCGCCTTACTCTGCAGCTCTGCCTGCTGCCCGAGTCCAACCGGGCCGTCCGCGCCGCCTCGGTCCGCGCTCTCGACGCTCTGCTGACCTCGCTGCCGCCCGCGGAGGCTGCCGCCCCTGTCTGGTCGGCCTTCCTGCCAGCCCTGCTGTCCTGCCTGCAACCGGCCGCCCACTACAGCGTCCGCTCCGCCGCTGCCGAATGCCTCGCGCTGCTTGACGACGCTTCGTCGGCCAATCTACCGTCCGAGCTACTCGGCGACGCCTTCCAGGCCCTGCTGGCGCTCTGCCAGGACGGCCTCAACACTGTCCGAGCCGCCGCTGTTCGAGCTCTGGGCGCCTGGACTGCTCTTAGTCCAATTCGATTCGAGAATAATGGCCGAAGACTGCTGGCGCTGGTCTGGCGCTTTGCCGACCTGTGCGCCGGCATCGAGTCGCTTGTGGTGCGCGCCCAGGCCGCCTGGTCGCTGGCTCAGGTTGGCAGTTATTACCTTTATTGTCATTATTTCCGTTGCTGTGACCCTTTTGTCCCCTTTCTAATTGTCATTCATGTTCCCGATGTACTTTCTCCCCCATCTACCCGGTGTACTTTCTCCCCCCCCCATCTACCCGGTGTACTTCCCCCCCATCTACCCGGTTTACTTTCTCCCCCCCCATCTACCCGGTGTACTTTCTCCCCCCATCTACCCGGTGTGCTTTCTCCCCCATCTACCCGGTGTACTTTCTCCCCCCATCTACCCGGTGTACTTTCTCCCCCCATCTACCCGGTGTCTCCCCCTATCTACCTGGTGTACTTTCTTCCTAACTACCTACCCGGTTCCGCGTCCCACAGGCCTCGGAGGCTCTCCTAGCCCTGTCCGATCAGTCGCGCTATCCGCCGTCGCCGCCGTTGCTATCCGAGGCCGATCTAGTTCGCCTATTCCTAGCCGGCATGAATCTCTGCGCTGATGCGCCAAAAGTTCGAGAAAATGCCGCCCGCCTATTGGGCAATTTGTTCTGCCTGGCTGCGCTGTGCTCGGACTATTTGGAATCGGCGGCTAGCGGCAGCGGAGGCAGAGGCCACCTGCGGGCCTGCATGGAGCAGGCAGCCACCGGGCTGGCCAACCTCGTGACGCCGGGCGGCGCCGACTCGGCCAGCGCCAGGGTCCGGTGGAACGCCTCGCTGGCTATCCGGTGCGCCTTTGGCCGCCTGCCAGTTGGAGAGCCTTGGACTCTGTGCCTGCACTCCGCCCTGCTAGGTGCACTGCAATCCGATAAGTACTTCAAGGTGAGGGAGGCTTAGTTCTGTAATCCTGACCCCAGGGTCCGTGACCCCAGGCGGGTACCTGACCCCAGGGTCCGTGACCCCAGGCGGGTACCTGACCCCAGGGTCCGTGACCCCAGGCGGGTACCTGACCCCAGGGTCCGTTACCGCTGGGTCCCTGACCCCTAGGTCCCTGACCGCTGGGTCCCTGACCCCTGGGTCCCTGACCCCTAGGCCCTGACCCCTAGGCCCTGACCCCTAGGCCCTGACCCCTAGGCCCTGACCCCTAGGTCCCTGACCCCTGGGTCCCTCACCCCTAGGTCCCTGACCCCTGGGTCCCTGACCCCTGAGTCCCTGACCCCTGGGTCCCTGACTCCTGGGTCCCTGACTCCTGGGTCCCTGACCCCTAGGCCCTGACCCCTAGGTCCCTGACCCCTGGGTCCCTGACCCCTGGGTCCCTGACCCCTGGGTCCCTGACCCCTGAGTCCCTGACCCCTGGGTCCCTGACTCCTGGGTCCCTGACTCCTGGGTCCCTGACCCCTAGGCCCTGACCCCTAGGTCCCTGACCCCTGGGTCCCTGACCCCTGGGTCCCTGACCCCTGGGTCCCTGACCCCTGGGTCCCTGACCCCTGGGTCCCTGACCCCTGGGTCCCTGACCCCTGGGTCCCTGACCCCTGGGTCCCTGACCCCTGGGTCCCTGACCCCTGGGTCCCTGACCCCTGGGTCCCTGACCCCTGGGTCCCTGACCCCTGGGTCCCTGACCCCTGGGTCCCTGACCCCTGGGTCCCTGACCCCTGGGTCCCTGACCCCTGGGTCCCTGACCCCTGAGTCCCTGACCCCTGGGTCCCTGACTCCTGGGTCCCTGACTCCTGGGTCCCTGACCCCTAGGCCCTGACCCCTAGGTCCCTGACCCCTGGGTCCCTGACCCCTGGGTCCCTGATCCCTGGGTCCCTGATCCCTGGGTCCCTGATCCCTGGGTCCCTGACCCCTGGGTCCCTGACCCCTGGGTCCCTGACCCCTGGGTCCCTGACTCCTGGGTCCCTGACTCCTGGGTCCCTGACCCCTAGGCCCTGACCCCTAGGTCCCTGACCCCTGGGTCCCTGATCCCTGGGTCCCTGACCCCTGGGTCCCTGACCCCTGGGTCCCTGACCCCTGAGTCCCTGACCCCTGGGTCCCTGACTCCTGGGTCCCTGACTCCTGGGTCCCTGACCCCTAGGCCCTGACCCCTAGGTCCCTGACCCCTGGGTCCCTGACCCCTGGGTCCCTGACCCCTGGGTCCCTGACCCCTGAGTCCCTGACCCCTGGGTCCCTGACTCCTGGGTCCCTGACTCCTGGGTCCCTGACCCCTAGGCCCTGACCCCTGGGTCCCTGACTCCTGGGTCCCTGACCCCTAGGCCCTGACCCCTGGGTCCCTGACCCCTAGGTCCCTGACCCCTGGGTCCCTGACTCCTGGGTCCCTGACTCCTGGGTCCCTGACCCCTAGGCCCTGACCCCTAGGCCCTGACCCCTAGGTCCCTGACCCCTGGGTCCCTGACCCCTAGGTCCCTGACCCCTGGGTCCCTGACCCCTGGGTCCCTGACCCCTGAGTCCCTGACTCCTGGGTCCCTGACTCCTGGGTCCCTGACCCCTAGGCCCTGACCCCTAGGCCCTGACCCCTAGGTCCCTGACCCCTGGGTCCCTGACCCCTGGGTCCCTGATCCCTGGGTCCCTGACCCCTGGGTCCCTGACCCCTAGGTCCCTGACCCCTGGATCCCTGACCTCTAGGTTTTGGGGCCCTGACCATAGGTATCATCGTCAGGCTGTGCACATCAAGCCCTAGGCCAACTGATGTGGAATCGAACCCAAGTGACTTTGCACCGGTACTCAATCTCTACACTTTAATGCTATGCGATTAATCTAGCATCTTACTCTCTAATACAGGAGTCGGCAAGCTCAGGTCTCTATCCTTCCCCCAAGTTTGTCTTTTCTCTCCTCTCCCCTTTTCCCCTCATCTCTCCTCTCCCCTTTTCCCCTCATCTCTCCTCTCCCCCCTCTCTTCTCTCCTCTCCTCTCTCCTTTCCTCTCCTCTCTCACCTGGCCCTCATCCATACGCCATATTCATCTATCTGACCCTTGAAGTAAAAGAAATTTTACCGACCCCTGCTATAAAACTACCGTTTAAACACTTTTGCCAGGTTAAAATCCACGCCGCCTGCGCGCTGCTCACCCTGCAAGAGCGGCGCCAATTCGGCGATCTGGCCGCCGCCTCCGAGCAGCAGCCCAGCAACCCGATGGCTCGCCTGATCGGCTCGGTGATTGGCTGCGCCCGCCACGTCCGCTCCATGGACATCCCGTTCAGCGAGCAGACTCACAAGACCGTGCTGGACTACCTGCTCTGCCTGCTGCTGCTGCGAGCCTGCTCTCTGCTATCGCCCGGCGATGCCGACGCTGTGTCGCCCTTGCTAAGCGACGTTGCTAATGACGCTAGCGGCGAGATCGGGCCGATAGATTTGCTGGCCAGTCAGCTTAGCCGGCTGTGGACAGCGCAGGCCGCTTTGGTCTGGGACAGCGGCGCCCAGGTCCGCCAGGCCTTCTTCCTTGGCCGCGGCGGCGGCTCGTCCGCCTCTTTGTCGACGTCGACAACTTCGACTGGCGCCGCTGCCGCCCTGCTTGAACCGGATTTCGCTGTCGAAGCGTTGGACGCAGCCGAGGCGAATCTGACGGCGGCGGCCGGTGCTGCTGCGGGCATCGGTGGCGGCGGCGACTGCTGCCAACGTCTGCTGGAGCTGCTGGCTGGCGCCCGCGCTGAGCAGGCGCTGCACGCCACCTCGTTGGCGTCGGCCTTTAGACAGACCTACGACTGAGGGGAGGGGGGTTAGTGAGGAATTTAAATTTATAGTGGCAGTGTGTGGATTCGTAAATAGGCGGTTTTTTGTTTCGACATTGGCAGTTTGTGGATTGTAAAATTGGCAGTTTGTGGATTCTGTAATTGGCAGTTTGTGGATTTTAAAACTAGCAGTTTGTGGATTCTGTAATTGGCAGTTTGTGGATTCTGTAATAGGCAGTTTGTGGATTCTGTAATTGGCAGTTTGTGGATTGTAAAATTGGCAGTTTGTGGATTGTAAAATTGGCAGTTTGTGGATTCTGTAATTGGCAGTTTGTGGATTCTGTAATTGGCAGTATGTCGAATGCGAAATTTGCAGTTTGTGGATTCTGAAGTTGGCAGTCTGTGGATTCTGTAATTGGCAGTTTGTGGATTGTAAAATTAGCAGTTTGTGGATTCTGTAATTGGCAGTTTGTGGATTCTGTAATTGGCAGTTTACCGGTTACGAATCGGTAGATTCTTAATTAGCAGCTAAGTGTGCACTTAGACATCTGTAGTTCACAGTTCAGTCCCTGCCAAGGCCTGAAATCTTTCCAATGCCGAGTTATTTCAACCTTTGTTTGTCATAGCCAGTAAATGACAAGTGCAAGGGTCTCAACAAGTACAGTGAATACACCCGAGTGCATTTTCTGTGCGCCATTCGCCGCTGCTTTTCCCGCTAAAATTACTTTCTTAAATAACTAGGAGTATTGCATGTACGTGTAGCAAGTCTGTATTTGAATATTTCACGGAGGTTTTTAAGACTTGTCTTGATTCCTATATATCCATATGTCCTGTTTTGTTTATTACTTAATAGCTAGCCAGGCTTATTATTTTGTTTAACTTATTATTTTCCATATTTACAAACTTATATTCAATGCTGCCTGTCACCTGTTGTGCCTGACAACTAAACTCTCTCAGATGCTTTCTCACTGATGTACTGCAAATTAGGGGGCGACCCAGTCCCGGGCCCGGGCCCGAAAAGTCGGGAATCCCGACCAAAATCGTGGCCCGACCCGGGCCCGGGCCCGACCCTAAAAAAGTCGGGAAATCGGGACAAGTCTTTTTTCCCTAAAGGCACTAACCGCGTGCAAATAAGAATAAAATTATTTTTATTCACAGCACAGCACAACACTCAGTTAAGCATTGCATCAGCACTCAAGACTCAAGCACTGCACGACTGCAGTAATAGTAATAGATGATATGATGTGAAGTAGCAATATCATTGATTCGTAGTAGGCTCTAAGCGTGAGCGTCTGTGACCGTGAGCGTCAGCCACAGCCAGTTTCCACTTTCCAGGAAGATCGGATTTTTTCCAGGAAGATAAAATTAAAACATAGTTGATGCAATATTGATTCCACTTTACACGCTGCAGGCTGCAGCCTAAAAGCAAAAATATGATTCTTTAAAAAGTTGATTTGTCATTTTTAAGCTTTTGTAAATAACATTTCCTATTTACGTTCCAAGAAGTACCTATTAAGGGCCAAGGCTACCATTTTTCCAAGAAGTTTGCTATCTATCAGAGTTTGTAATCGTGTTCATATTTGTATTGTATTCGTAGGTAGTTGTAGTTGTAGACTCAGTATCGTATTCGTAATCATATTCGTTTAGGTAGGTAGGTGAGCAGGTAGGCAGGTATCAGCTAATTACTTGTATTTCCATTGTCTGTTTGCCTGTTCTGTTGAGACAGTTGAGTGTTGTGTTGTGTTGTCACTTCACTTGTGTTCTGTTCTGTTGTCTTGTCTTGTTGTCTTACTGAATACTGACTGTGTACATGGCTCTTTACATTGAAGCTATGTAAAGAAACTAAAAATTCAAATAAAAGAATCAATCAATTGATTTGGTTCTTACTTCCTTACTGCTTCCAATGCCAAGTGCCTTACACTTAATGCTTCAGCTTTTCTTCTTTTTGCTTACTGCCACTGCCAGTGCCAGCTGCACTACCGCAGTGCCTGCTTGCCTACCTCACTGCCTGTTAAGTGTTAGTGTCACTGTCACTGGCACACACACAGTACTTGTGCCACACAGTGACATTGAATTTGAACTATTGAGTATATTGATATTTGAGTATTAAGTCTTTTAATGTAACTCTTATCTATTCTGAAGTCTTAACTAATGTATTAAATAAAAATAATATTTATTATATATTTAATATAATATATTATATTTATATATTATTATATATTTAATATATTTATATATTATAATATATTTAATGTTTATCATATATTTATTATACATTTAATATTATATTAGATTTAATATATTAATATATTTATTATATATTTAATAGTAATCCGCATATGCTAAAAGTATTAAGATTTATTATGATTTTTTTCCAATTATTGAGCTGTCTTAAAGATCTTGTCCCGAATTCCCGAGGCCCGACCCGGGCCCGAGTCCTCATTCCCGGGCCCGACCCGGGCCCGACTTTGGCCGTCCCGGTCGCCCCCTACTGCAAATATAATGCATTCACGCCTACAGGCACATGCATACACCTGTAACTCGCTACTGCTCAAAGGTAGCATTTCATTTTTCAAGGTTACATGTAGGTCCGTGATTAACTCTGGTACATAAAATTGCTTGGTCATGTTTTGGCTTGGTTATTTATGCATGTATTTCATAACTTCTGGGGCACTCTTGTGTAAGTATTAAGCTTTGTGTACAATGTTTTGCACAATGAAGACTGGTCCTCCGAGTTGTGACTTACAGCAGATAATTCAGTCAGCTGCTGTGTTAGGATTTACTATAAAGTACTTGAAAATTACTTCATTTTCCACACGAAGTCTCCCAGCTCAGAGCTAGTGAGCCTATTAATTTACAAGTCGACCTATTAAACTATTCGCAGCTATACATAGTGCGACTGAATTTCAAAGAGCAAATGCTAGAAGCGACTAAAATACGTTTAAAGATACCCTCTGACATTTATTTGACCAAACTGTCGGGACCTTTCAGTTCGCCAGCAATAGAGGGTTCATCTAAAATCAGTTTACATATGGGACAAAGGAAAGGCGAGGACTAGGATTCAGGTTAATTTCTCACTCGGTTTTTGTGCCTTATTTTTTTCTACGGCAGTAACTATGCTTTTAAACAAACACTTACGTTACCAAAAATATTTTGTCATTTAAAATATACAAACAACCACACATACAGTTCATAGATATGGAATAAATATTAAATATTGCAATATTTACGAGTACTGTAATTCCTCTCGCACAAACTCCAGTTTCTGATCTGATATTTATATTGAGGTGGGGGTGGAGAAGTTTTAACAAGGTTTGAAATTTGGAGGTCGGCCGGTAATTCTTCGAAACCGGTAGCGTTGCGTTCGCACGAATAAAACCGGAAAATCGCGCAGACGAATCACAACGAATTTCTTCTCCTTTTACTCCGACAGCCGGGGTCCTCAAATTCCGGGGGAGGGTAGTCGTAATCGTAGCAGAGCGGTCGTTAGAGCGGCACGGTCGTTCAGATGGTAGACACCGGAGATTGACACCGTAAAGTAATGTGTCGATTTGCAGAGCTGATTACTGTCAGTAGGGTAGTTGCTGCCACCACCGTAATTTACGTATTACGGAACTTTTAGTGATCTCAGAGCTTTCTTTGAGATGAGATTTCGGTTATTTTACGCCCCACAGGCAAAGGATTCAAGATAGGCTATGGCTTAAGTCAACGGAATAAATATTAAGCGTTAATTTGTTGTTATTTATTAAAGTAATTTGGTTATTAATTTTAAAGCAGGTTGTTTATGGATTAATGAGTATTATAATGACGATGATGAATACACGGGCGCCGGTGCGCTAATAAACTAATAAATTAATGAACCGTAGAGATAAACAGACAAGATAGTGAGGGAGCGATCGCGCAAGAAGAAAAGTTAGAAAAATTGGCAACTGAGCATGAGTAGTTTATATAAGCAAAAGTAGGGCAACGTCCAAAGCATGGGGGAAAGATTAGCCAACAAGGGGGCCATACAATGGTTAAAGGAGTAATCACACAGAAAATATAAAATGAACCGCTTAATTCCAACTAATGAAAAGGCTGTTAGCCAACGATGGGAAACTGATTAGCAACGGTGGGTCCACACACGGGGCCAACAGGAGGAGGGGGGGTGATGTCATATAACAATGGTTGGACGCACGGGTTGGTATTCACGAAGAAAAAAAAATACGGGCGCGCATTTAAAATGGAAAAAAATTATTAAAATAAAATTATTAAATGGTGGCAACCCCATTGCCACAATATCTTTTTACTAGAAAGATGATACCAAACTTCCGAAGACAAAATAACAAAATCTGTCACGTAAAATTTGGCATCAAGCCATGTGATAAAGTTTAGCATTGTGCTCTACGTAGAGACGTAGCATGGTGTTTATGCTTTACTTGCTATTGATAAAGTCTTATTTAAGTAGGCCTATGAAAAGCTTGATGCAGAATATTTTCGAGTTAATATTTGACCCAGTCCCAGGCCAGTGTTAAGCTGCTAAAAAAATAAAAAGGCCTAATATAAAGCCAATGCCAAAGACCACTGTGCCTTTGTAAGTGGGATGATAATTTAGTTGCATCAAAAGCAATGTCTTGGGCCTATAAGATACTAATCAATAATATTAGTTCTAATACATTTTATGCTTGGCCTATTTTTCATTTTCTGTTAGCCTAGGCCTTGTAAAGTAATAAGTTTTTGGAAAGTTGCAAGTTGAAGGCCTATCTATTCTTACCTCTTAGTCTTACTAGCCTAAAGCTAGGGGCCTATATAGTATATATATTAAGATAGGGACTCCAGTGAGGTTACCGTAAAGCTGATAATTACACGAAAAATCGTAAAATAATGTTTTTTAAAAATGAAATTGCCATGCATAGAAAATGTTTATAGTAAAAACAAAATATACATGTTAAAGAAGAGTTTCTATTCTTTTTAATGAGATAAAGAAACAAAAAATATATACATTGTATGCCGAGTAATGTCCCACTGAACTTCGTCTTTTTTTTAATACACTCGTTTTGTTGCCAAAAAAAGTGACTTTCGAAAGTTCGTTTTTTTGTTGGAAAGCAAATATTTTAACAAAATATAACTATTTATTGATACAAACAACTATATTTACAAACATTTTTTGACATTTTGAGCAGAAATTTTTTTTTTTTCTCCCTATTTAGACAGTATAAAAAAATTAAAGTTGAATAAAAATCGTACCCGTATTTCCGAAGCTTAGTAAAACCCGGAAATGAATGCTACTCCGTAATATGATTACATTAAAAAAAACCGCACATGTCTATCTACATCCGCCAAAAAGTTATAGAAGCCTGTTTTTTGCCTATCTCTTCAGTGTAAAATAGACGGATAAAACAGAAAATTTAAATTTTTTTTCTAGCAGTAATTTCCGAAGACTATTCTTCTACTGCATTTAATAGAGGAACTTATAGGAATTCTTCACAGCACTTTTATATCTTTCCACATACATCCGCCGAGGAGCAGCAGCAATGTTTGCTTTTTAGTAGCGATACTACTTACATACTACTTATATAAAAAGTGGCTTATTATGGCTTTTCTTAACCAAAAAGAAGACGTTTTACCATTGCAAATTAGTTTTGAAGGCAAAATAATACAAATAAATGTATGCTTTAGCTTATTGAGCTATAGCAATTGCAATCCCAATAAATGACCCCTTGAATGCACGTAACCTTGGTCTGCAATTCAAACTCCCATAAAAATGAACTGAATTTCATAAGAAATTGTGTTTTTTCCATTTGTAAGTTTAATATTAATAAGCAACTTAACAATATACAATTTTAAGTACAATATATTTTTAAATACTTCTTTACACTTGTTTACAGAAATGTTCATCGGTAACTTTATTCACAATATACAATTTTACAATAAGGATAGGCTCAATCAAAAAATATACAAGACAATAGTATCAACAATTATTTACCTATATGTTTTACAGTTAAAAAGCAAAGCAGACAATATACATTATGTGTGTAAAGACAATAAGCATTAAATATATGCTAACTTCAGTCTTTAGTTGCAGCTACTCAACAAGCAATAATATTGGAAAAAAAAGAACAAGAGCTTTTAAATAAACCAAAGTACACAAAAAAAACATTTTCATATGTTTTTCATTAAAAAAACAAATCAAACTTTATATATATTCATTAGTCTAAAAAATATAATCATTCAAAGTTGAAAAATGTGCAATTTTAAGATATGCTATCAAGTTCCAGTAGCAAAAAAGTCACAAAATTGGTGAATTTTTTAACCTTTGTCAATATATAGGAAAAATTGGTATAAAAATATATACTTTTATATGTTGTGGAGTAAACAAATAAAAAAGATTTTAGAAAAAGCAATTAACTTTTAAATAATAGTCATTTGAAATTTTAATTTTGCTCTATTTTTGATATGCATTTTTCACTTTTTAAAAATTCAAATGCAAACCCCAAGAAAGATACATTAGAAAGAATAAAAACAATTTGTTAATCTTATGTAGAACTGCTTGGTCTTTAAAATGATACCAGACTCAATATTGTATGTTGAATAGCAAAAAAGATATGACAACAAAAAGTGAAAAATTTTGTTTTCGTACATCTAATGGCAACAATCTATAATGTATTTTTCCTATATAAAAACGTAATTTTTTGGGCACAAAAAATGCTATAACTTTTTTATTACTCAACCAAATTTAATAAGTGAAGCCATTTTGTGATGCTGTTATTGTCCTCTATCAGATACATATCTGAAAATATATAAATTTTAAAGTTTCAAAATCTCACTGGAGTCCCTAATTAAGATAGGGTATACTTAGCAATTAAACAATAGCTTTCCCTAGGCCTAGCCTAGGCAGATGTTATATAAACTTTCTTGGTTGGTGTCTATTATTATAATTTTTAATCTATAGATGCATATTATTATTAGGATCTTTTAAAAAAAATAGGGCCTAGTGTATAAAATAAAATGCTAACTTTAGGTTCTTTTGGTAGCATAATAGTCTAGAAACAATAGGGACCTCACAAATTTATATTATTCGAAAAAGAAAAAATGTAAAAATTGATTGTGGTGGTAACCCTATTACTTGTCACTATATAGAATGGCCATCTAGATAGTCGTGCCATAGGTAACAGCCTTATCTAGATTAATTGACATGTTGAATTCCTTGTCACTAAAGAAGTTTTGCAAATATGAGGTTAAATAAGCAAGATTTTTAAGTTCCCTTTTAAAATATGCAATGAAATGAAACCATAAATATAAATACCTTATATTCAAAATCCTAAATCCACAGAGTATGCTTCATTAATAATTAAGCCTAGAAGTGAATATATTAAAAAAAGACAAAAATATATAAAAACTCACTATTTGAAGTGTCTAAATCTTTGGAATATGAATGGAGCCACCAACCAATGCAATCTTATCAATCAATTTTTTCTCTAGTTCAGTGTTACATAGCAACTTTTTTACATGTTCAAGCATGCAATAAAACAAGTTTTTAATTTAGCTCTTCAAAGAGTTTCCTCGTAATAGTTGTGTAAAAGTCTATGCCTTTGTATAGACAATCAAGCTCAATCTTGGTCTGGGCAGTGCTATTGAGGGTTTGCTTAGTTCTCTTATATGTATTATGCAAATGCCATATTGCATGCTGATAATCACTGATATCCTTCTTGTTCTTGGTTTCAAACTCTAGAATGAAGTGGTCTACCATCCTATTGTTGAAGTCTTGCTACCTAGATAGGTGACTAGAACTCACCTACTGAAGACTTTGGGCCAAAGGTGAATCTTTTTTAAGTAACACCTGCAATAAATGCTTAGGGCTAGTTGCCTCTGACTAACAGGCCCTAGCTTGACCTAGTTATAGGCATTTGCTAGGTTAATTTTCAAGAAGCAGTAACTGCCACCTAGCTTCTATAAGAGCTCCTTTGGTAGCTTTTAGCCAGTAGATTGTCATCTAGCTGTGGGTTTATTATATAAGAGTAGTTACTGCAGACTTGAATTTTTACTATGTCAAACTAATGCTAGGCTTTTGCACTAGGACCACTGGCATTCCATAGTTGTTGAAGTCAGTTACCTCCCAGATGCCTTTCCTAATGCCCTTGTCATAGACATGTTCAAGCTCCTTATGGATAGCAAATAGGACTGGCCGGGCCTTCAAAAGATTGGCCATGTATCTAGCTTGAACTTAAGCTCCAGTTCAAAGTCCTTGAGGCAACTGGCAACATAGTTTATCTTTCCACTCATCTAGGATCTATCCAAAGCTTGTGGCAGGCTTCCTATAGTGCCTTGTTTAGCTTCAAGTAGTCAAAAACCACATTGACCAGCTGGTCAAAACTTGCAGTGCCTATCAGTTGATTGACCAAGATTCCCAACCGCTTCATTGCAGTTTGGCCCAATAGGTTAGGTCAGACACCTGTGTGACATTGGATATATATTGGATATTGGAGTATATTGGATGCTGTGCTAAGCAGATGACCTAGACAGAGTTGTTTTGCCAACTAAAGTTCCCAGGACTAGCATGTCATATTGGCTAGCAAACTTGTAGCACCACTTGGTTTCTTCTAGTGGTGGTATCCCTTGCTTCCTCCACAAAACTTTGTGATAAATTTGCCATTCATCACCATGTTGATTTCTACATGATCTTCACCTTGGATGAAAATTGGCATTTCTAGTTTTGGCATATTGTGGTTGATGCTTTAGACTATATATATGGCCAAATGATTGCAGATGTGTATCACTGGCTTCTTAGTAGTGGCCTGGTCTGGTGCAAGCTGCTTGGCCTTAAAAATAATATAGCAAGTATATACATTTAGCCATATTTTTATAAAGAAAATTGCAATATAAGCCTATCATAAACAGAGCTTTGGCACATTTTGGAGAAATGAAAGTATAATTTTCTAACCTTCAATTTTATTATTTCCTCAAGTATATAATTCTCAAAATCCTTTTATTAATCTTTTGTTCTTTTTAATAAACTTCTCTATCCAATGTGGATAGAAGAAAGTGGAGCTAAAGTGGCTTTCCTAGATTCTATAATTTCAGTCAATTCTATAACAAAGTAAATTTTAGGAATGCTACTTTGCTTAAGGAATGCAAGAAACAAGAATATAATTGCAAACATTTGCATTCTTTACAATTGATATTGTTGACAAATATTATAAAAAAAAATATTTTTTTATTCACAACATGTTTTGCTGTAACCTTCAGCATTGTCAGGTGACAATATTTTGTAATAATTTAAAGGTAATAAATTGACTTGACTTCATAAAAATCATAAAACATTACATATCTTGAGGGTGTGTCCCAAATGTGTCAAGAGGAAAACTGGAAACTACTCTAGACATTCTAGATAAAAGTGTCACATAAAACAGGCTGTAACCTTATTGTATTGTACAACAAAAAGTGATATTTGCTAGCAATGACTTTATTGCCTTGCAATCTAACAATTACCTAACTTTCCAAATAAGGGATGTCAACCCCAGGGAGTGCTCCCCAGGGTCCCAAGGAGCTTGTCAGGGAATACTTCTTGGAGAACTGGACTAGAGACCCTGGGGAGAAAAAAACAAAAAAATGCATTTTGAACTTAATTTTTGCCATTTAAAAAAAGAAAAAGATTCACAGAAAAACACAACACACATTTGAATGTTTTTCACTACAAGTCTTTCAATCAAGCAAATTGCATGTCGAAACCCCTCAGGAAAAAGAAGCCTTATTGGCTATTGTATTGGTCTGCATTGAAGGCTAGATGCATTTGACGCAGGCACAGTGCTATCCTGCCTTAATCATTGATACATAGGGGATGCCATACAATAACAAAATACTCCCTATTAGACAAGGACAAAATGGTCTATTTTTTTTTCTATTCAAGGACGTTAAATTCTATATTGAATAATAGGCTTAAGAAGCCAAGTCAAGTTTAGTATAAGAAATCCCATATTGAATTCTATATTGAATAGGCTTAGGAATATTAATTATTAATAAAGAACATAAAAAAGATATGGTTAATTTTGTCTAGATTATATAATTTGTTAATTCTTCAATTAGTTTTATGTTGAAACTTTGCATTGAATCCCGCATTAAATTCCACATTAAAATGTGTCATATATCAATGTAGTATTTAATACAGTTTTTACTGTGTAGAACTAAAGTTGTATATATCTTAATATTTTTAAGCAGAGGACTAGGCTAGGCCTAACAATACTGTACTTGCTTATCATTCATTTATTTTGAAGGTAACATATAGCAAGCTAGCATGTGCTACATCAAATTGCTATTTAATGAAGTCTTTACCAACATCTAGATTTGACTTTGCAATTGCATAGCAAGATAGTCTCAATTACAATCTAGAACAATGGTAGTGCCAAGTCTGCCCTCACCAAATAAAAGGCAGCATCAGGAAAGCTTTGTGGATATAGGGAATCAGACTACCTATTATAGAATTTTTGTTATCTGTCTATTAAATCTAGTAGGTGACACTATAATGAATGAGTGCAGAGTCTAAACTATACAAGTTTTTTGCTATATTGTCAGCTTGCTTCTGCCAGAGACATTATTGTCAGAGGAGGAGAATTTTAATATAGAAATGTTCCTTAGTGAGGTGGCACTTAACAAATATACTAATGGGATGGGTGTGTCCTCGCGGTTAAGCTACTGGTTTCTTATTTGCTAAGGATTATGAGTGGATTATTATCTGTGGTACTGTTTTAATGTTTGGTAGTTCGCTGCCACCAGGTTCCTGCTGTTCCCTAATTCTAGCTTTAGGTTTAAAGAACTGAGTCAGGACACCAATTTAGATTTAGTTAACACAAAAAGTTTTAATAATAAAAAAAATGGAAATGGTTACTTGATTGTACAAAAGTTTGGTTTTACATTAGTTCCTATACTTAAGTTTTCTGTTGTGCATTGGGCAAGACTCCCAGTTTATAGATTTAGAGGCAAGACTCCTCTGTGCACGCCTAAATTATATTCCTTTTATTTATTTCCCCTTCTTACCACTTTTCTTGTGAGTTTTCCAAGTTCGAAGACACTCCAACAACAACAACTTTTCTTTCCCAAGAGCCCAACTGCTCTGTAGTTCTAAAGGAACCCCAATTTTATTTACTTACCCCTGCTCTAATTATTTCCCCGGGTTGAAACTACTGATAGTAGGGTAAAAGCATAATTGGACCCACAAAATTTCCCGTTCCTAAAATAATGCCCTACTATACCTCCCCCTCGCTACAAAAATGTGCAAAACCCCCTTTTGTACATTGATGATTATATTTATTAACAAAATTTTAGTTACGTAATAAGTATTAGTGCGCTTATCAGCGATGTACTGAATATAAGGATTAAGTAAGCAACTATTATGAATATGAAAATGTAATGCGTAAACATGATTCCTAGACAATTAGAGTACAATGCAGGATATATAATGAATTATTGATATTAAGTTGCATATTGCTATATTGCTAAAACAAAACAAAAAAAATTTTGCAGCACACTACAACAACAAGATATAAGCATAAGTGGTGTGTATCTTATTAGCATCGGGTTGAGTAATGTTGGCACTATTAAGAATAACATGTAGACATATCAAAAATAGAAAATTGCACACAATGTAAAATGTGGACAGGTCCTTATGTCAAAAAAGGAAGTGCTATGATTAAGCAAGGCAGCGATTTAATTCAATTTGTCCCAAGAGATGGTAAAAATAGCCAATATATAGTAAAATGCAATTCGATTACTCTAGTTAGATGTTGTGTACAGGCCGAAGATTATTAGTGTTTTGCGCCGATGCATACAATAAGCCGTTGACCAGGATCATTTGGCGTTCCGGGTCGAATTTTCCCGCCAAGAACTCTAGTTGCTCCATGGTGACGCTCATACTGAAGGGGCCGCGTGCATTACTTTCCGCATATTGCAGGCAATAGGTACAGGCTATTTCGTAGCACTTAATTGCCTCCTCCTTGGTCGCTGTCGTTAAGAAACACGCGCAGGCCTCGGGTAATTCGGTTTCGAACATACCGGTCTTACCCGTCCTTAGTATGTACTTCTTGAGGGCCCGGCGGCAGCGTCGAAACTTCCTCTTTTGCTCTCCTGGGTCTACTTGCGGCTCGGCTGGCTCCTCTGCTGGTTGCTGTCACTCTTCTTCTTCCTCTAATCTGTCTTCCTGCTGGCTTCTTTCCTCATACTGTTGCACCTCTTCCATGAATCTAGTCATCTCCTCTCGGAACGCTTCTTCCTCTCTTTCCGTCTCCCTTTCCAACTCTTCCAAGTCTATGTCCGCGACCAGTTTTCCTTTGGGCTCACCGCCCTCTTCCGGTTGCTCTAATTTCCACTTTTTACCGCTTGTCGCGACACCATCACTTACTTCTTGAACAGCCCTAATTCTTGGGGGTTCATTTTCTGAAGCTGCCTGTCTTCCTTGTTGGCCATAGATTCGCTTTTTTGGATAGACGCAGATTGGGGCGTCGACCATAGTTATTGAGATTTTGGCTGCAAGAGGTTAAATGGGTTAAACAACTCCGCTATCCTCTGCACATAACTTTTCTGATTTGGCCTGACTGTTAATCTATCTGGAGCATGACGCTCTCTCGCTGGCCTAGCTTCTAAATTAATCCCTAGATTATTGTTATTATTTAATTGTACTGGCATAACTCCTTGTACACCTACTAAATTAGTTAGATTATTATTTTGTGCTGCACTTGTTGATTTGGCACTAACTGCACATTATTTTGATTTTGCACTGGCATAAACAGCTCATTATTTTGATGTTGCACTGGCATAAACTGCACTGCGTCTTCGTACTCGTCTTCACTTTCTGAGTCATTGTACACATTCGGCTGGCTATTGGCTAACTGTTCCCTATTGTATTGTTTCCTCTGCTCTTTTGGCTTAGTACTAGCTTCTTCTTCCTGATAATCTGCTTGCGGTACTTTCATTAAATTATCCCTATGCATGATAAGTTCTTCCTTTCTAGCCTTCTTATTTTTGGTAACTGGTCTAATCTTAAAGACTACTTCTGATAATTGTTCTACAATTTCGTAAACCGCCCTTTGTTTTCTGTGAAATTTGTTAGCCTCTGTGTTAGCAATTACTGGATTATTGATAAATACTAAGCTTCCTACAGGCAATATTTTCGGCTTAGGCTTATTAGAGTACTCCTGCTCACGGTTTTGTTGCACTAATTTTAATCTCTTTCTTGCTAGTTCTTGGCCTTCCTGCAGATTCTGCTGATGATCCTGGACATAAGATGGCAAATCCTGAAACTGCTTTGGCTCGTTCAGCTCATTGTCACAGGGCATTCTGGCCTCTCGTCCAAAGACTAAATAGTGCGGACTAAATCCTGTGGCAGTGTGCGTGCTGGTCTCAGAGCTGTTATGCAACCTGGCAACAGAACGTCCCAGTTGGAATGCTCCTTCTCCAGTAAACAGGTGAGAATTGATTTAATCTGCTTATTAAGGTTTTCTACTAAGCCATTGCTCTGCGGATGATAACTAGTTGTTCGAGTGTGTCTAATGCCATAGAGGTCTAAAAATTTCTTAAAGGCCCTACCAGTGAACTGTGTTCCCTGGTCTGTGTGAATCCATTGTGGAATCCCAAAATCAGCGAAAACTCGTTCTTGTAGAATTTTGATAACTGTTTTAGCCTTCTGATTCCTAATTGCGAATGCGAATGGAAATTTGCTAGTGCTGTCTATGACTGAAAGTACATATTTGTTTCCGGATTTGCTAGTTTGGCCAATAGGTCCTATTAGATCTATGTGCAATCTACCGAATGGTTCGACTACAGGATAGTTCTGAATTGGTGCCTTAATTCTTCGTCTAGTTTTGCTTTCTAGGCATGATTTACATTTGGCTACGTAGCGTTCAACTGCTGTTGCTAATCCTGGCCTCCAAAATCGAATTTTAATTCTCTGATAAGTTTTATCTTGACCTAGGTGTCCCGCTAACGGTGAATCATGGAATTATGGAATTGGTGAAAGACTTCACTATCCAGAGACTTGGGCAACACTACCTTTGGATCAGTCTGCCCCATAGACAAGTCTACTTTGAGTACGCCGTCCTCAATTCTGAGCAACTCATAGTAACCTAAGAGGTTCCTACAGTCGTGGGTTAACTCTAGTCGTTCTTGAAATGTCGGTTTAGGCGAGTCATTCTCAATTAAATTTCTAACAAAGCCTACCGCCGGATCGGCTAGCTGTGCTGCGATCAATTGGTCACGGCGAACTGGGCTACGGAGATAGTCACTGAGCAGGGCATTGCATGCAGGCGGATTTCCGGTTTTAGGCTCCTGTCCCTGTCTATTGTCTCGCCGACTGCTACTAAAGATCGGAGTATTGTGTCGGTTCGTGACAGTGTCTTGTGACGAACAGCATGACGGAACTCCACTGCTCGAGCTACAGGTTTCAGCGAACGCGGAATTGCCTGAGCTGACAGTAAAAGCTGATGCTGGGTCTGTATTCACAGTTGCCCTACAGCTTAGCGACCTGGCATGTGGGGACATCTCTTCCGGTTGAGGATCAGGGATCCTGGATAGGGCGTCAGCATTCACATGTTTAGGGCCACTTCTATGTTCTATCTCAAAATCAAATTCGGAAAGTCTTTCGATCCAACGACCTAAAATGCCTGTCTGTTCGGTTTGGCGAAGCAACCAGGTTAGGGCATTGTGACCAGTGCGCACCTTAAAATGTTTTCCTACGAGGTAAAATCTAAAATACTTCAGCGAGTCAACAATCGCTAGAAGCTCCTTCCTCGTAATCGGATATCTAGTTTCTGACTGCCTCATCTTCCGACTATAATAAGCGATCGGCCTTTCAATGCCGTCGCTCTGCACTTGATTCAAGACCGCCCCAATTCTGACATTTGATGCATCAGTGTCTAACACAAAATAAACTTAGGGGTCTGTATTGAACTCTGGGTAAGCAAGCACTTCTTCGGAACACATCCGTTCCTTCAACAACTCGAAGCATTCATCATGGATCCTGGTCCATTTGTCCTGGATACATTTGATGTTCTTCTTAGTTAACTCACCGAGTGGTGCTGCTACCTCGGCAAAATCTCTAACGAATTTTCTATAGTAATTACAGAGTCCGAGAAAACTTCGAAGCTCTGTCACAGATTTAGGTTTTGGCCAGTTCCTAATTGCTTCTAATTTTGACGCATCTCTCTTAATTCCTGTTTTGCCTATGACGTGTCCTAAATATTGTAGCTCTGATTTGAAAAGGTGACATTTCTTAGCCTTTAGTTTCATGTTAGCTTGTATTAGTCTCTTGAGCACTTCTTTCAGGTGTTCTAAATGGGCTTCGAAATCTGTACTGTAAACTATTACATCGTCTAAGTAAGCTATGGCGAACTTTTGTGCAATGTCCTTAAGAACTAAGTTCATGCACCTTTGAAAAGTTCCTGGGGCTCCTTGCAATCCCATTGGCAATACTTCGTACTCAAACGAGCCTCGATGTAAAGTTGGAAAGCTAGTCTTGCACTTATCTTCTTCCCTAAGAGCTATCTGATAGTATCCCGAAAATAGATCTAACGTAGAAAATTGACTGGCTCCATGAAGACATGAGAATGTTTCATTGATATTAGTTATTGGATACGGAAAGTACTCCGATTTATTGTTTAGTGCTCGATAGTCGTTAACTAATCTCAGCGAACCGTCTTTCTTAGGTACTATGACTAATGGAGTCGAGTACTGCGAGTAACTAGGCCTAATTATGCCTCTAGCCAACATGAGATCCAACTGCTCATCTACCTCCTTGATCCAATGAGGTGGAATTTTCCTAGCTGGTATCTGAACTGGGTTGTTGTCCTTCAAGATAATCTCATGAGTGACTAAATGCGTTCTGCCTAAGTCTAACTCGTGCTGCGAGAAAGCTGCTGAATGTTCCTTGACGACCTCGATCACCTTTTGTCTCTGCTCCTGAGTCAGTTCATTTCCTATGTTAATCTCACTAATCCAGTCTTCTGACTTGTCCTGTACCTGACTGATCTTTTCTCTGCTTCCGCAAGACTGCGTGCTCTTATTCTGTTCTTCTTCTGGCTGTTCCTTCAGATAGTTAAGCTCGCTAGCTAAGAGTGGTTTAGCCATCCCAACTAATGCTGATGCTGGTACTCTGGCTTCCTGTGAACTGGTGTTGATCACTTCTAAATAAGCTTCCCCTTGTCTTAGAGTTACTAAACTTGGCACTACGGTTACTTCTCTGCTCTAGTCTTTAATCCTGATCTGAGTGGCTCAACAACTGATGGCACTCCGAAATTAGTTTCACTACCTGCTGCTAATCTGACTTTGACTAATCCTGAACTATTAGCTGGAACTGTCGTCTTTTCTGCGACATAAATTCTCCTAACCTGAGGCTTAGCTCTGGTTGATCGAAGCGGAATTCTAGTTCCTTGTTTCATGGTCAGCATTCCTGCATCGAAGTCAATAGTAGTACAATAATTTTGGACAAACGTCACACCATTGTCTACATCTGCGTCACATAAGAGAAACTGAACTTCCTCTTCAAAATCGCCAAATGTTGCCTTAATAACTACGAAACCCTTAATTGGAATAGGCTCTTCCATAAAAGAAACAATTCTTTTATCCCAATGCTTAATTAGATGCCTATTCTTGCCAGTGAAAAGATGCTTCCAGGTTTCGCGTCCTAAGATATTTCTATTACTGCCAGTGTCTAATAGATAAACTATTTCCTTATTTAAAATGCTGCCAGTGATGTACGGATCGTAACTTTGTTTTTTAGTTTGTTCAATTATTTTTGGTTGTTTTAGCTGCTGCTTGCTAGAATAAGGTTGCTGTTGTGGTGCGTTTGAAAAGTGCTGAGATAAATGTTTGGCTGATTAAATGATTGATTAAATGATTGCGCATGCGTACTGTTATACACTGAAGAATTCAATTCACTATTTACAGAAAAATTATCGCTGCTATTTACAGGTTGTGAGGCTACAGACTGTGAGGGATCTACTGCGGGAAAGCGTTGCCTCCGACGCTTCCGTCTACTCCGTTTCCCGAATTCTGCTGCTGAGGGTAATGCGGCTGCGGGTACTGCGGCTGCATCTGCTGCTGTGGGTACATCGGCTGCTGATACTGCGGCTGCTGATACTGCATCTGCTGCTGAGCCGGGTACCTAAGTTGGTTCTGCGGATGTGGCTGTCTACAATTCTTAGCTACGTGACCTAGCTTGCCACACCTGTTACACTTTACTGGGGGACGCCCTTGCTGATTCTGGCCTTGCTGCTGCTGTCCTGACGGCTGCTGCTGCTTGACCTTATGCTCAACACTTTGGTGGTGTCGGAGTAACTCCTGAAGCACCTTCTGCTGGTTTTCTAGCGCCTCACCCTGTTTGCGGACCAATTCCTTCAAGCTATTCTCAGCTTCTTCTCCTCCAGTTGCCTTACACTGCTGCGGGTCTCTACCTCGGCGAGACATAGCGTACGCCATTTCAATACGTCGCAAGACTCGACGTGTCTCTTGAAGCGAGTTTACCTGAGCTAGTAGTAGCTTCTCTCTAGTCTCTGGGGCAACCCTAACACCTCTAATAAATTGTTCCACCACCTCTTCCTGTCTCTGATCGTTAGTTAGATGGGGAAACGCCCTGCATGCCAGCTCTGTCAGCTTTTCAGCGTAGTCATCAGTGCTTTCAGTTTTGCACTGGAACCTACTACGGAACTCTTCCCTAGCTTCTTGAGCACTACCTACATGCGTGAATCGCTCGATTAGCCTATCCTTAAAGTCTGCGTATGCTAGATTAGGATCTAAATTTAGCCTTGTCACGATAGCGAACGCTGACTGAACATCTAGGTTAGACAGTAGCTCATTCTTCCACTCAGCTGGGGGTATCTTATCTGCGATACACCTCTGCTCAAAAGCTTGAATCCACACGTCTATATCCTGATTAGGCGTGTACTTTTGGATCCTAATGTGTTTCCTAATGTCTAGCCCGTCTCTAATGCCTTCAGCCAGTGCTTCTACTACGTCATTCGCTTCCATATTAGTTTAATTTTAGGTTGGATTTTAGAATTAACGCTTCTGGTTTAATAATTTTGGTCAGTAAATTGGCAAGACTCCGAATTTAGCTGCTAAATTGCCTAATGGTAAGACTTTAGTTAATAAAATAGCAGTGACTCTACTTTTATTACTTCCGCCTTACTTCTGGTCTTAATTGAGACCTTACTAATCTTCTAGCGAAGAAACTAAGTTAAAATTCCTTTCAGGAGCGTTAATCCGTTCCTAATCCGTTAATCCGTTAATCTGAGATCAGACAATCTTAGATCAACTGACTATGTACATTAATTCTCTAATTTAGAACCTAATTAGTAAATTTGTGTTAGTTTTAGTTCTAATTTCAGCACATAGGAGTTAATTCGTTAATCCCTTACTAATCCTAAGCTCCAGTCTAATGTATGCGCTTCTCGGGTATTCTAATCCTCTAAGCTGCCACCAATTGGGATGGGCGTGTCCTCGCGGTTAAGCTACTGGTTTCTTATTTGCTAAGGATTATGAGTGGATTATTATCTGCGGTACTGTTTTAATGTTTGGTAGTTCGCTGCCACCAGGTTCCTGCTGTTCCCTAATTCTAGCTTTAGGTTTAAAGAACTGAGTCAGGACACCAATTTAGATTTAGTTAACACAAAAAGTTTTAATAATAAAAAAACGGAAATGGTTACTTGATTGTACAAAAGTTTGGTTTTACATTAGTTCCTATACTTAAGTTTTCTGTTGTGCGTTGGGCAAGACTCCCAGTTTATAGATTTAGAGGCAAGACTCCTCTGTGCACGCCTAAATTATATTCCTTTTATTTATTTCCCCTTCTTACCGCTTTTCTTGTGAGTTTTCCAAGTTCGAAGACACTCCAACAACAACAACTTTTCTTTCCCAAGAGCCCAACTGCTCTGTAGTTCTAAAGGAACCCCAATTTTATCTACTTACCCCCGCTCTAATTATTTCCCCGGGTTGAAACTACTGATAGTAGGGTAAAAGCATAATTGGACCCACAAAATTTCCCGTTCCTAAAATAATGCCCTACTACACTAAAATCACCAAATCATAAATCATTGCTATTCCAAATAAGCCAGACTTAAAAAGCAGAGCACCAAGGCATTTGCCTTCATTAACCTACAGAAATGACAGTTCACACTAAATTCCTAGGCTCCTTCTTTTCTAGTGGAACAATAGTCTATGGCCAAACCTCACTAAAAAACAAAGCCTGAGAACTCAAAACAAGACCTGTTAACCAGTTAACAGGCCTAGGAACAAGTCCTGAGAACATTTTAGAACAACTATAATTCGTCAGTTAGTCCATTAGAAGTATAAACTATCAACAGCAGTAATGACCGGTTCATTCTTGCCAATTCACTCGAACATGATTTCTATGGTATTGGTGTCACCGTGGACAGTCATGTGCATCTTCTTGGTAGTACCATCAGATACAACATCTTGCTCATTGGTCTGCCCATTGGACTCCATGGCTTCTCCGGCATGTAGAGCGTAGGTCACACGCAAAAGGTCCGGGACATCTAGCCGTATGTACCTCTCAATTGCATTGGACAAATGTCCAGTGACATGGGCTATATCGTCCCTAGCCAGTCCAGCCCAATGCAACATGCTGGCACAAGTCTTCCTTAAAGACTGGTTTGAGAATTTACTATCCATAGACATGGGCTTGGTGATATTCGCCACAATGAAGTCGAGAGTACGCCGGCCAATAGGTCCATTCTGGTACCATCTGCCGCTCTTAATGGCAGACTCACTTTGAAACCAAGTCAGAAAAAGGTTCTCGTTCTTACATTGCTCCAGTTGGTAGCCGTCGTAGATTTTATAGATGCACGGAAGGCAGCGCTCATGATCTAGGGTGTGCAAAGCCATGACAACCTTCACAGGACAATTCTTGCTTCTGATCCTAGCATTGTTGGTTTTCGTGCTCCGCTCCTCTCTGTAGACCAACATTTCCTGGCCATCGTGTAGTTCTAAGCAAATCTCTTTGCCTCTCTTTAGACTGTGCAGCTCTGTACCACCACAAAGTTTGGTACAGGCAAAGTTTTTTTCCGATATAGAACACGAGTGTATACACCAGAGTCTTGGGATTGCCTGTACCAAGGAGTTTCTTATCCCATAGATCTTTTTCCATGTCGAATGGAATTGGGTCAGAAACAAACTTTCCAGCAATGTTGCCCTCCTTGGTTGTCTCTTTCATCCCAGCATCAAGCACTCTTCAAGCACCTAGAAAATTGTCATCTTTCCATAGATTCCAGTTAGTGCCAAGTCCAAAATGTATATGTCGCTGCAACATGTTAAACATATCTCTCAGACTACTCAAGTTATACTTGGTACTGTCAGTTTTTCTAACCTCAAACAGGAAGGTCTTTAGTAGATAGTTCCAATCTGATTTTCCCCATTCAGAACACTCTTTAAACACAGATAGACTGCAGGCGTCTCCATGAAGCAGTTTGGTTTGCCTCTCCTGAAACCAGTCGTCAAATAGCTTTAGTGCCCATCGTTCCTTCTGGCATGTTGATTCCGGCACAGCAGCATCAATCCTTTCAGCAACCTCGTTATCGGACAGTAACGCAAATCTAGAAGCCTTGTTTTCTCTCAATTCAATGTCATTCAACCAGTCAAAAGCAAGTTCCAAGTCGTGTTCCATGATTCTCAGTTCTCTCTGATTTTCTCTAGCTGCCCAAACCTTTCCTTTCTTGCTTTTAATTTAAGCATCAAATCTTTTACTTTAATTTTTATGTCTGTGGTTAAATGTGGGGGGCTGCGCCCCCACACCCCCACTTTTGATGAATACCTCACTCCCACTCCCAGGTGCTTCCAATATCTGTAGATTAAGTATGATCTTTGTCTGTTCTTTTGGTTCCTATGGCAGAGAAAGGCCGAGGATGCTGTTCTCAGGATAAGGCAAAGCCGAGATTACAAAAACAAAAAAAACAAAGATTATATACTTCCTATACTGTGAAACTAAAAAGCTAGATGTTAATATAGATGCAGCTGGTGTTGAATCTATATCTATGATCTTAGCAAGGAAGTGTAGAATACAAATACACTCAGCAACATTTAAAACGCAACACTCTAACTAGAAGAAAAATCAACTCACTCAGAAGAGTCAAAGCGCATAGTCTATGGTTCAAATCGAGCTTCAGAAACGCGTGTAGCTTCCTCTCGCAAGTAACAGGGCGATGACTATGGACTGTTTTCAGATAGAGTGATCCAGCTGAGAGAATGGTTCAACAGATGACAGACGCGGAAAGATGGCGAGCAGTCGGAATGTTGGAAGCAGGTTGTACTCTTCGAACAACAGCTGTTGTACTGCGAAGTTGGTGAAGCACCGTACCTTTTCTCGCGTGAGCCACGCTTCCAGTGGCTCTGCTCTTCTGTAGCAGACGTAAAACTGTTGAAGGCGACCTCCCGAAGTGGTTCGCAACTGTTCGAAGAGTACAACCTGCTTCCAACATTCCGACTGCTCGCCATCTTTCCGCGTCTGTCATCTGTTGAACCATTCTCTCAGCTGGATCACTCTATCTGAAAACAGTCCATAGTCATCGCCCTGTTACTTGCGAGAGGAAGCTACACGCGTTTCTGAAGCTCGATTTGAACCATAGACTATGCGCTTTGACTCTTCTGAGTGAGTTGATTTTTCTTCTAGTTAGAGTGTTGCGTTTTAAATGTTGCTGAGTGTATATAAGTCAATCCTGATTGCTGTCTTTATCAAATTTAAGAAGACATTTAATTCATATATATCACTTGTCAAAACAAACTGGGTTCTATTAACATGTGCTATAATATGATACAAAAAACTGCTATGTCAACAATAGACAGTAGTCAATAGCACATTTTTCCAAGTAAAAATCCCAAACATTTGTCTAAATAGTTGTTTATTTATAGTTTACTGTATATATGTATAAACATTTGTTTTTCTGGATAATTATATAGTTGTAAAATCAGGGAACTCTGCACTATATTTCTATAGAATCTATTGTAAAATATT
>NIVC01000722.1:0-12500 GCA_002269645.1 Macrostomum lignano
TTACACTTTACTGGGGGACGCCCTTGCTGATTCTGGCCTTGCTGCTGCTGTCCTGACGGCTGCTGCTGCTTGACCTTATGCTCAAACACTTTGGTGGTGTCGGAGTAACTCCTGAAGCACCTTCTGCTGGTTTTCTAGCGCCTCACCCTGTTTGCGGACCAATTCCTTCAAGCTATTCTCAGCTTCTTCTCCTTCCAGTTGCCTTACACTGCTGCGGGTCTCTACCTCGGCGAGACATAGCGTACGCCATTTCAATACGTCGCAAGACTCGACGTGTCTCTTGAAGCGAGTTTACCTGAGCTAGTAGTAGCTTCTCTCTAGTCTCTGGGGCAACCCTAACACCTCTAATAAATTGTTCCACCACCTCTTCCTGTCTCTGATCGTTAGTTAGATGGGGAAACGCCCTGCATGCTAGCTCTGTCAGCTTTTCAGCGTAGTCATCAGTGCTTTCAGTTTTGCACTGGAACCTACTACGGAACTCTTCCCTAGCTTCTTGAGCACTACCTACATGCGTGAATCGCTCGATTAGCCTATCCTTAAAGTCTGCGTATGCTAGATTAGGATCTAAATTTAGCCTTGTCACGATAGCGAAGGCTGACTGAACATCTAGGTTAGACAGTAGCTCATTCTTCCACTCAGCTGGGGGTATCTTATCTGCGATACACCTCTGCTCAAAAGCTTGAATCCACACGTCTATATCCTGATTAGGCGTGTACTTTTGGATCCTAATGTGTTTCCTAATGTCTAGCCGTCTCTAATGCCTTCAGCCAGTGCTTCTACTACGTCATTCGCTTCCATATTAGTTTAATTTTAGGTTGGATTTTAGAATTAACGCTTCTGGTTTAATAATTTTGGTCAGTAAATTGGCAAGACTCCGAATTTAGCTGCTAAATTGCCTAATGGTAAGACTTTAGTTAATAAAATAGCAGTGACTCTACTTTTATTACTTCCGCCTTACTTCTGGTCTTAATTGAGACCTTACTAATCTTCTAGCGAAGAAACTAAGTTAAAATTCCTTTCAGGAGCGTTAAATCCGTTCCTAATCCGTTAATCCGTTAATCTGAGATCAGACAATCTTAGATCAACTGACTATGTACATTAATTCTCTAATTTAGAACCTAATTAGTAAATTTGTGTTAGTTTTAGTTCTAATTTCAGCACATAGGAGTTAATTCGTTAATCCCTTACTAATCCTAAGCTCCAGTCTAATGTATGCGCTTCTCGGGTATTCTAATCCTCTAAGCTGCCACCAATTGGGATGGGCGTGTCCTCGCGGTTAAGCTACTGGTTTCTTATTTGCTAAGGATTATGAGTGGATTATTATCTGCGGTACTGTTTTAATGTTTGGTAGTTCGCTGCCACCAGGTTCCTGCTGTTCCCTAATTCTAGCTTTAGGTTTAAAGAACTGAGTCAGGACACCAATTTAGATTTAGTTAACACAAAAAGTTTTAATAATAAAAAAAACGGAAATGGTTACTTGATTGTACAAAAGTTTGGTTTTACATTAGTTCCTATACTTAAGTTTTCTGTTGTGCGTTGGGCAAGACTCCCAGTTTATAGATTTAGAGGCAAGACTCCTCTGTGCACGCCTAAATTATATTCCTTTTATTTATTTCCCCTTCTTACCGCTTTTCTTGTGAGTTTTCCAAGTTCGAAGACACTCCAACAACAACAACTTTTCTTTCCCAAGAGCCCAACTGCTCTGTAGTTCTAAAGGAACCCCAATTTTATCTACTTACCCCCGCTCTAATTATTTCCCCGGGTTGAAACTACTGATAGTAGGGTAAAAGCATAATTGGACCCACAAAATTTCCCGTTCCTAAAATAATGCCCTACTACACTAAAATCACCAAATCATAAATCATTGCTATTCCAAATAAGCCAGACTTAAAAAGCAGAGCACCAAGGCATTTGCCTTCATTAACCTACAGAAATGACAGTTCACACTAAATTCCTAGGCTCCTTCTTTTCTAGTGGAACAATAGTCTATGGCCAAACCTCACTAAAAAACAAAGCCTGAGAACTCAAAACAAGACCTGTTAACCAGTTAACAGGCCTAGGAACAAGTCCTGAGAACATTTTAGAACAACTATAATTCGTCAGTTAGTCCATTAGAAGTATAAACTATCAACAGCAGTAATGACCGGTTCATTCTTGCCAATTCACTCGAACATGATTTCTATGGTATTGGTGTCACCGTGGACAGTCATGTGCATCTTCTTGGTAGTACCATCAGATACAACATCTTGCTCATTGGTCTGCCATTGGACTCCATGGCTTCTCCGGCATGTAGAGCGTAGGTCACACGCAAAAGGTCCGGGACATCTAGCCGTATGTACCTCTCAATTGCATTGGACAAATGTCCAGTGACATGGGCTATATCGTCCCTAGCCAGTCCAGCCCAATGCAACATGCTGGCACAAGTCTTCCTTAAAGACTGGTTTGAGAATTTACTATCCATAGACATGGGCTTGGTGATATTCGCCACAATGAAGTCGAGAGTACGCCGGCCAATAGGTCCATTCTGGTACCATCTGCCGCTCTTAATGGCAGACTCACTTTGAAACCAAGTCAGAAAAAGGTTCTCGTTCTTACATTGCTCCAGTTGGTAGCCGTCGTAGATTTTATAGATGCACGGAAGGCAGCGCTCATGATCTAGGGTGTGCAAAGCCATGACAACCTTCACAGGACAATTCTTGCTTCTGATCCTAGCATTGTTGGTTTTCGTGCTCCGCTCCTCTCTGTAGACCAACATTTCCTGGCCATCGTGTAGTTCTAAGCAAATCTCTTTGCCTCTCTTTAGACTGTGCAGCTCTGTACCACCACAAAGTTTGGTACAGGCAAAGTTTTTTTCCGATATAGAACACGAGTGTATACACCAGAGTCTTGGGATTGCCTGTACCAAGGAGTTTCTTATCCCATAGATCTTTTTCCATGTCGAATGGAATTGGGTCAGAAACAAACTTTCCAGCAATGTTGCCCTCCTTGGTTAACTCTTTCATCCCAGCATCAAGCACTCTTCAAGCACCTAGAAAATTGTCATCTTTCCATAGATTCCAGTTAGTGCCAAGTCCAAAATGTATATGTCGCTGCAACATGTTAAACATATCTCTCAGACTACTCAAGTTATACTTGGTACTGTCAGTTTTTCTAACCTCAAACAGGAAGGTCTTTAGTAGATAGTTCCAATCTGATTTTCCCCATTCAGAACACTCTTTAAACACAGATAGACTGCAGGCGTCTCCATGAAGCAGTTTGGTTTGCCTCTCCTGAAACCAGTCGTCAAATAGCTTTAGTGCCCATCGTTCCTTCTGGCATGTTGATTCCGGCACAGCAGCATCAATCCTTTCAGCAACCTTGTTATCGGACAGTAACGCAAATCTAGAAGCCTTGTTTTCTCTCAATTCAATGTCATTCAACCAGTCAAAAGCAAGTTCCAAGTCGTGTTCCATGATTCTCAGTTCTCTCTGATTTTCTCTAGCTGCCCAAACCTTTCCTTTCTTGCTTTTAATTTAAGCATCAAATCTTTTACTTTAATTTTTATGTCTGTGGTTAAATGTGGGGGGCTGCGCCCCCACACCCCCACTTTTGATGAATACCTCACTCCCACTCCCAGGTGCTTCCAATATCTGTAGATTAAGTATGATCTTTGTCTGTTCTTTTGGTTCCTATGGCAGAGAAAGGCCGAGGATGCTGTTCTCAGGATAAGGCAAAGCCGAGATTACAAAAACAAAAAAAACAAAGATTATATACTTCCTATACTGTGAAACTAAAAAGCTAGATGTTAATATAGATGCAGCTGGTGTTGAATCTATATCTATGATCTTAGCAAGGAAGTGTAGAATACAAATACACTCAGCAACATTTAAAACGCAACACTCTAACTAGAAGAAAAATCAACTCACTCAGAAGAGTCAAAGCGCATAGTCTATGGTTCAAATCGAGCTTCAGAAACGCGTGTAGCTTCCTCTCGCAAGTAACAGGGCGATGACTATGGACTGTTTTCAGATAGAGTGATCCAGCTGAGAGAATGGTTCAACAGATGACAGACGCGGAAAGATGGCGAGCAGTCGGAATGTTGGAAGCATAACACGAGTGCAATTTGCAATTAATTTCTAGCTTTTTGTTAAGGCCAAATTTGCTGGATTCGATTTCATTAGAAACGCTCTTCGAGACATTGGCTGTCTACATTTATGAGCCCTGATAGGTCCTGGAAAATGAGACAAAAGTCGTTCCTTAATTTTTGCGGAGATCTTTACAATTCTTAAGCAAGTGAATAGACAAGTCAGCTGACTTGAGTTAACTAGCTAATTAGCTGTATAGCGAGTGACCCACCTGACAGATGCAATCAGAGGTAGGCGATGGGGATCCCTGAAGAGTAGCCAATGTCGCGAGAAGGTATATAAAACCGTATACGGCTTCAAAAAAAGTTGATGGTAGCATCGAAGTCCAGCTGCCCATCCGAGTGACATTCAGAAGGTCAGCATTTTTTGTTTCTGAAAGTACGTAGAAGTGCATAGAAATATACGATTTGCAGTTGTGCACAACTGAATTCAGTATTTCTGTTCGTGGACGGCTAAATCGAATTCGATTCAATTCGTAGTCGTGGAAAATGTATGGAACAATGACCCGTTCTTTATTTAATTTTCTGCTACTGTGATAAGCCCAAGATTTGGCTGCAAATCCGGTTCAATCATCCAGAATTCACCTGGATTCGTGTGCTGATCCGGTTCACTCGCCCGGAATTAGCCCGGATTTGTGTGCTGATCCGGTTCACTCGCCCGGAATTCGCCCGGATTTGTGTGCTGATCCGGTTCACTCGCCCGGAATTAGCCCGGATTTGTGTGCTGATCCGGTTCACTCGCCCGGAATTAGCCCGGATTTGTGTGCTGATCCGGTTCACTCGCCCGGAATTAGCCCGGATTTGTGTGCTGATCCGGTTCACTCGCCCGGAATTAGCCCGGATTTGTGTGCTGATCCGGTTCACTCGCCCGGAATTTAGCCCGGATTTGTGTGCTGATCCGTTCCACTCGCCCGGATCGCACCCGGAACAGTCACCGGATTTTTTTTAGCGATCCGGGTCTATTTTCCGGAATTTTTCTTTTTGATCCGGAAATTTCGCCCGGATTCTGTAAACTTTCGTTACAGATCCGGAATTTCCACCCGGATCAGATTGCATTACTGGAATAGGAAAAAATTCCGGGTGAACGCAAAAAATTCCGGGCGAAATTCCGGGTGAAAAGTTCGACGGGATGAGACTTTTTGCAAGCAATTTAAAGAACCCTAGCTAAAAAATTCAGTTTTGCCATCAACATCAGAAAATTCACCCTAGAAAGCCTTAAGCAAAATAAGACATCAGCAAGCTGTTTGTCACATTCTCTGGAAGATGTGTTATGCTAAGTGTTTCTGTCTTTTATTGCTGGTCTCAGTTTGTTTGCAAGACTGTGAAGCTTTTTGGAGATTTTGTGGGTTTTGACCATAGACATGTGTATATATGTCTGCCATCTGGTCTGAAAAAAGTGACACTCAGCTCACACTAAAGTGACACAAAACCAATATTGCAGAGTTTAACAGGAGTAATCTGTGTTTTCTTTGAGTTCAAAGCTTACTTTCTATGGCCAAAACTAACAAATCAACTAACAAGTCAACGCAAAATAAGATAGTAATTTGCGCTATATATGCCCGAAGAAAGTAGAATGAAATGGAAGGCTCAGTAGCCTTTATAGATTCTCTATAGAGTATTTCGAACACGAATAAACATTCCCTGGCATCCTTCAGGCTGGCACAGAGGAGAACAGCTACGAGAGGGCTGAAGCTATCGCCCGCTACCTGCTTGAGCGCACCGGGCGCCGCCCAGAGCTGGCCGTAGTGCTGGGCTCGGGCCTCGGCGGGCTTGGCGACTCCCTGACTGACCGGCAGGTGCTGCCCTACGCTGAAATTCCCGGCTTTCCAACCAGCACCGTGGCTGGTCACCAAGGCAACCTGATCTTTGGCAAGGCTGGCGATCGGGATGTGGTGCTCATGCAGGGGCGATTCCACGCCTATGAGGGCTACTCGGTGCACCAGGTTAGTCTGGGTCAATCAAGAATGACTGGGATCATCATAGAAAAAACTGGGATCATCGTAGAAAAAACTGGGATCATCATCATAGTCTGGGATAGTGATCACAGAGAGACTGGGATCATCATCATAGAGAGACTGGGCTCATCATCATAGAGAGACTGGGCTCATCATCATAGAGAGACTGGGCTCATCATCATAGAGAGACTGGAATCATCATCATGGAGTGACTGAAATCATTTATCATAAAGAGACTGGGATGATCATCATAGAGTGACTGGGATCATCATCATCACAGACTATTGAGCATTACTAACCTAAACCTTTGACGACCGACCTCAGGTGACCCTGCCGATGCGCGTATTCCACCTGATGGGCGTTCGCGCCGTTCTGCTCACCAACGCAGCCGGCGGACTCAATCGCGACTACGCAGTCGGCGACGTGATGCTGATTCGCGACCATCTCAACTTGCCGGGCCTGGTCGGCTGCAACCCGTTGCGCGGGCCGAACGACGAACGCCTGGGGCCTCGGTTTCCATCGACTTCGGACGTCTACGATAAGCGAATGCGAGACCAGCTGGCCGAGGCGTTTAAACAGTGCAACTTCCCCGGCGCCACTCGGCTAGGGGTGTACGTCTATCAGCAGGGCCCGTGCTACGAGTCCGTGGCCGAGTGCCGCATGCTCATCACTATGGGAGCTGACGCTGTTGGTGAGTGACAAGTTACTACGGGGAGTGACGGGTAACAAAGGGAGTGACAAGTAACTAAGGGGAGTGGCAAGTAACTAAGGGGAGTGACGGGTAACAAGGGGAGTGACAAGTAACTAAAGGGAGTGACAACTGACAAGTAACTAAGGGAGTGACAAGTAACTAAAGGGAGTGACAACTGACAAGTAACTAAGGGGAGTGACAAGTAACTAAAGGGAGTGACAACTGACAAGTAACTAAGGGGAGTGACAAGTAACTAAAGGGAGTGACAACTGACAAGTACGAGTAACTAAGGGGAGTGACAACTGACAAGTACGAGTAACTAAGGGGAGTGACAAGTAATAAAGGGGAGTGGCAAGTAACTAAGGAGAGTAACGGGTACCTAAGGAGAGTGACGAATGCGAGTGACAGTTTCTGAGTGGCACGTAACAGAGGGGAAGTCACGAAAAGGAAGCGCCAATTGCCATTGTATGTAACTTGGGCTTTGCCGTAAATGGCGATGACCTCGTAAATTGGTACTCAAAGTACACATTGTTGTTTTATCCATCTTGCAGGCATGTCTACAGTGCCGGAGGCGGTTGTGGCGCACCACGCCGGCCTGCGCGTCTGTGCCTTCTCGTTGATCACAAACATGGCCCTGTTGGAGTGGGACAGCGCCGAGAAGGCCAACCACGAGGAGGTGCTGCAGACTGGGCAGCTGCGGGCCGACCAGCTCAAGTCGAGCGTGTCTCACTTTTTGGCCAACTTCAGCCTCGATTGAAACTAACTCATGGTTTTTAATTATCAATATTTACGAGTAATGGCTTCTAATTGGTTGGTTAGTTCCTTTTCTAATCGCGCGTAGCTCTCTGATTTTACTAATCCGTATATGCCATTTATTGGTTTTTATCGATATTTTTATGCTTTGCTTTGGCAGGGACCGCTGGTAGTCAGTAAGACGTGTGCCTGACTCGCGCGACACGACGACGACCCCTGGTTTGATTCCGTGGGCAGCCATATATATTCAATTGGGGCTTGTGTGTGCACGAAATTTGGCCTTGGGGGGGGGGGGTTGTGCACACCCTGTGCGAGCGTGTGTGTGAGTGGTGTCTCTGCTTTAGAGACTAGCGGATCCGTTGTTGCCCTTGGCAACAGGTTTTTTATCCTGCCGCCGTATCTGAACGGAAAGTGTGTCTGATTGAAAATAATTAATTTATACCCCATCATATGCTTAATATGCGTTCTTGACTACTTGGATATTTAAGGACAGGCGCTACTCTCCGTTCGGATGCAGCACGTGAACAGTTTTTAAAAACTTTATTGATAGGCTTTTTTCAATTCGATTTCTTATATTCCGCTCATTCCATTGTGTTTTCTACATGTAGAGCCTTGATAAAGTTTACTTACTGGCTTGGTAGATCATACATACTAGAATAACTAGGAGGGCCACTCAGCACATTTGCGTGCAAGCTACTTTCAGTTCAGTAGTAAGTTAAATAGAAGCATTTTAACGTATTTTTAAAGCCAAGGCTCATATTGGCTCTCAAACTCCACACAGATCCTCCACCCCTGCCCCGCCGTCCAATTTTATTACCTTCCTAGGTTGTTCCAGCCTAAATCTGCCATGTACATTTCAGTGGCTAATGTACATTATGGCTGAACCAATTAGCCAGCTTGGGCTTCTGAACTTATCAAAGTCATTTCAGCTGCCTTTATTTTTATAAAATAGCTTATGTACTCTTCTTTGCTACTGAACTGGAAGTAGAAAGCTGTTTACTAAGTATATATGCCTGAGTGGCCATCTAGTTATTCTAGTACCCGTGGTAATGACTTTTTAATCGTCTATCTGCAGTAAACAAATGAATGTACTTTTATCTATTGTGGTTTGTACTTCTATTATAATTTGGCGCTAGCTTCTCTGCAATGCAAGACTAATTAAGTGTTGCACTTTTATCATATTAGCGACTTTTTCTATTACTAATCAGCTCAGATTTTATCCAGGGCGTTAACAATTCTCTATATTGTTTTGCTTTTTTTATATTATTGAATGCTAATTCCGAGGCAAATGTTAACTAGCTAGACTTAGATCAGCAACCCATATAGAATCTCTTTGCCTGTTTTCCTTGTTTAAAAGAAATATAAACCTTTTTTAAATTGATTTTCTTTTTCTGGTAGATGGCGCCGAAGCACTCGCTTGTTGTGCAAAATCTCTACAGTGCTTTGTTTGTATTGCTTTGCCTCAGGTCCAATGAGATTCAGTATATAGTGCTAGTAGGTAGAATATGATAAAATGTCATTTGCAGGGGGGGGGGCTCACAACCGTGCAGCGCTGTCAATTGACTTCCTAATCGTCAGGAATGTACTCTGTGTCTGGGGGAGGGGGGTTGGCTTTCATGACAACTCCCTCATTAGACCAATTTTTTTGCTCAAGCCCCAACAAGCTCAAGCTCGAACCTGGGGCGAAAGTCGGACGCGTTTGCCACTGAGCTGCTCTGCCTCAGTACTACTTAAAGTAGTAGGTAAATTTATTGTCTAGATATCAACTTGTATGGGTAGTGTAGCACTTTATCTCATTCCAATTCGTCAAACTGTGTTTAAAAATTCCATTTTAACTTTCGAATTGAGGAATGATGCTGAGGGAGAATGATGCTGAGAGGGAATGATGCTGAGAGGGAATGATGCTGAGGGGGAATGATGCTGAGAGGGAATGATGCTGAGAGGGAATGATGCTGAGAGGGAATGATGCTGAGAGGGAATGATGCTGAGAGGGAATGATGCTGAGAGGGAATGATGCTGAGGGGGAATGATGCTGAGAGGGAATGATGCTGAGAGGGAATGATGCTGAGGGGGATTGATGAGATGGAAGGGGCTCAATTGTATTCATTTTTATTAGTGTATGGGATTTTTATTGCGAAGTAATTTTTACTTAATTGAAATTTTTGAGTGGGATGCTGTCCTGGGATTTCACTGGAGAGTCAACTGATGGGGATTCCACAGACAGGGATTTTACTATGCCTATGTGGATCGCCTATCCATAGTTTTGATTTTTAAAGAACCCACAGTTAAGGCCAGCAAATTTACAAAAAATAGAGTTAATCACAGATTCACAAGGCGGTTTAAAAATCGTGCGAAAAGGTTATATATACATAGTTATTAGTCTATATATATATATAAATTCGAAGTTGACTGTCAATAACGCGTATCACTTTCTCTCTGTATGCATTTGGTTTATTTTGCCCTCCTGTGAACATCTTTTTCTGTCTACTGCATGCTTTGCGCAATGTTGTATAGAAGCGGTAGAGGGTTGTCTTGTGTTTTACTAAGTTTCCATGACGATGCTAGCTATAGTTATTGAGATACATCATCTTACGCAGAAGAGAAAGTTGAGAACACTCTTCAAGAAGCAATTATGTTCGGCTGTGTGACTGGGAGGCTAGCCAAAGCTAGTGCTTTGCGGTTGGCTCACAGTCAGCCCTGGGGAGGGGGGAGCGTCTCCTCTCGTGTGTGTTGAAATTATAAAACTGCTGGCCGCCCTGTTGTGAGTGAGTGCAATTTCCCCAGGGCCAGCTGTGTGCTCCCGTGTTTGCTACACAATCTTGTCCACGATCTTCTATACACTGTCTACTGCTGTGTATCCAGGTATTTAATTACCTGTCAGGTAGGTTGTTTGATTTGTGGCACTTTCTCTCTCTCTCTCTGTGTGTGCGTGTGTGTGTTTAATTTTAATCAGAGTGTGCAGACAGTAGGCTTGATCGATCGGGCCTTTCACCCTGGCAAACTCCTGTGAACTGAATCGGTTAACTTTATCTAACTTCAACAAGGAACTTCTGAACCTTCTGAACCAAATCATGCAATGAAACCTTATTATGAACAAAGTAGTTTTTGTCTCAATTGTCAATATTGGTAAAAGTTCCCACTTCAAATATTCAATTTCATACAGTTCTTGCTCTTTATGAAAAAAGACATCTAATGGTACCGTCTGTGAGGCAAATAACTGTCCTTTCTGAACTTGTCGGTAACACCGTATGTTCATCAGTCGTCGAGAGTAACGCCTGTTTGTTCATCAGTCTTCGACAGTAACACCTGTATGTTCATCAGTCTTCGTCAGTAACACCTGTTTGTTCATCAGTCTTCGTCAGTAACACCTGTATGTTCATCAGTCTTCGTCAGTAACACCTGTATGTTCATCAGTCTTCGTCAGTAACACCTGTATGTTCATCAGTCTTCGTCAGTAACACCTGTTTGTTCATCAGCCTTCGTCAGTAACACCTGTTTGTTCATCAATCTTCGTCGGTAACACCTGTTTGTTCATCAGCCTTCGTCAGTAACACCTGTTTGTTCATCAATCTTCGTGGGTAGCACCTGTATGTTCATCAATCTTCGTCGGTAACACCTGTTTGTTCATCAGCCTTCGTCAGTAACACCTGTTTGTTCATCAATCTTCGTGGGTAGCACCTGTATGTTCATCAGCCTTCGTCAGTAACACCTGTTTGTTCATCAGTCTTTTAATCGTCGTTGGTAACACCTGTTTATTCCGTCCATCTTGGCGCTAGTTTTGTCCATTGGTTTACTCAACAATTTATTGATGGTTAACAATCATTAATGGACGGTCCTGTTGGTACCTGCTGCTGCTTGTTGACTGCCTTTCCAGCGAATTCCAGATGACTTTCCAGTGTAAATAGTCATATTGAACTGCACGCATTGCAACTGCAACATTGTAGACGAGCTTTCTGCAACCTGCAGTCGAAAATGCACAGCGAAACAATTCAAGTAGACGATTGGAAGCCCGTCGACGACAAGTACCTGATGCTGACTAATCCGCGCGAATATCGCAAGGCTCGGATGAAGAACCTGAAGCTGGACAGTGTGCTGCACAAACAGCTGATGGCCTGGCGTAGCGAAGAGCAGCTGGCTCTTGGCCAGCTTCGATTCGCTAGCAGAGAGGCGGAACAGCAGCGGGAGTCGCTGCGCCAGCAGCTGCTGTTCAGCCGGGCCACCAGTCTGGCCTGCTTGGAGGCGCAAGCTAACGGCGGCGAGTCGCTCAAGAACCAGCTGGCTCGCCTGCGGCAGAGGTGAATGCACAAACCAATTCTTGTCTATCCGCTTGCAGTCATCATCAGCAAGTACGAGCTGACCAATTGCTACATTCCTGCAGTGCCCTTGTTGATCCTTGTAGCAGCATCCGGTAGAGTCTCGCCAGCATCCGGTAGATTCTCGCTAGCACCCGGTAGATTCTCGCTAGCATCCGGTAGATTCTCGCTAGCATCCGGTAGATTCTCGCTAGCATCCGGTAGATTCTTGCTAGCATTCGGTAGATTCTCGCTAGCATCCGGTAGATTCTTGCTAGCATCCGGTAGATTCTCGCTAGCATCCGGTAGATTCTAATCAGCATCCGGTAAATTCTAATCAGCATCCGGTAGATTCTAATCAACATCCGATAGACTCCAATCAGCATCCGGTAGATTCTAATCAGCATCCGGTAGATTATTATCAGCATCCGGTAGATTCTAATCAACATCCGATAGACTCCAATCAGCATCCGGTAGATTCTAATCAACATCCAATAGACTCCAATCAGCATCCGGTAGATTCCTTTAGGTTTGAGTAGATTCTGTCAGTCATCCGGCAGATTTAATCTATCAGCCAACCCCGCTCCGACAGCTCAGACATCTACGCCTTGGACTACTCAAAATCGGTTCGGCGTCCCCGCAAGACGGCGCAGCAGCTCCGCCAGGAGGCGGCCCAGCGCTCGGCG
>NIVC01000722.1:17500-75000 GCA_002269645.1 Macrostomum lignano
CGGTATTATACACCACTGAATCGATAGAAGCTTAGTAGCATACGTATTGCGCAATTTTTATCTTTCATTTAATTATTTAAGCAAGTCTAGGAATATAGCTACTAATATGCATTTAAATGGAAAAGAGTACCTGAATGCAACAATCTTATTACTAATATGCTTGATTCAAGAAACAAAAAAGAACAAAAATATCACTTGTGAGTACTCGTATTTACAACTTTGGCGTCGGGCCTATGAAGTACAATATGAAACAATATGAAAATAAAACTTTCAGTGCACAACTATACCCGGTATAAAATACAGCAGAGTAACATGCTGTGCATGCTAAATTAAAGGAATGAAAATCTTCACTCCCCAGATCAAATACGGCCATTGATTTTGTGACAAAAATTAATATTTCCTATTTCTGCAGTGTATTTTTTCAGGAAACTGACCAAAAATCTACACGATCTCCCAGGGCACAGGGAGTGTACAAACATGCCTGACGATAAGAAACTCGGGACCGCTGTCTTTTTCTTCATGTTTAAAGCTTGCACAATTTCATACTCGCTACTATCAGTAGCGTAGTCGCAGAGTTTAATTTGTTTAAATAGGTTAAAGATGTTGAAGATGTTGAACAAATGTTAAAGACGAACTTCTCCTAAGGTTAAACAGCCACGTCTGTGAGCCTCTATCGCACTATCTTTGAGCAGCGACTCAAGTTTCACCTGCTATTTTCGTTTCAAAGCAAAATACAAAGCGATAAGGGCAGCCCTTTTAGAATTTTTACGGTCGCTGCATCTGATACTCGTAAAACAGCGTTGCCGAACAAGATTATAATAGCTGGTATTTACTGCAATTTTGGAAGAGATACACAGAACAAGCCGCGGATGAGGAGAGGAGAGAGTGGATGATGAGAGGAGAGAGTGAATGAGGAGAGGAGAGAGCGGATGATGAGAGCAGAAAGTGGATGAGGAGAGGAGAGAGCGAATGAGGAGAGACCGGATGATGAGAGAGAGCGGATGATGAGAGAAGATATCGGATGAGAAGGGAGATAGTGCATGAGAAGGGAGAGAGCAGATGATAAGGGAGAGAGCGGATGAGAAGGGAGAGAGCGGATAAGAAGGGAGAGAGCGGATGAGAAGAGAGAGTGGATTAGAGCGGGGAGAGCTTGAACCTGTGAGGAGTACAAGGGTGCTAAAACTGACAGAGAGAGAGAGAGAG
Source organism: Macrostomum lignano (assembly GCA_002269645.1). NCBI lineage: Eukaryota > Metazoa > Platyhelminthes > Macrostomidae > Macrostomum > Macrostomum lignano. Next base: position 18,704 of record NIVC01000722.1, read on the forward strand.
AGAGAGAGAGAGAGAGAGAGAGAGAGAGAGAGAGAGAGAGAGAGAGAGAGGAGAGAGAGAGAGAGAGGAGAGAGAGAGAGAGAGAGAGAGAGAGAGAGAGAGTAATGAGATGACAAGAAGCAGTCGAGGGTGTCAGATGATAATGAAGATTGAAATGCTGAGAGTCGGAGTCGCCGAGTCGATGTGCCAAGTCTGCATGCTCATTTCTTCAAAATAGGGTTTGGTACGAGCATAAATGTACATCACGATCCAGCATTGTGCAGGGGTTCGGCCTGAGACATGAATCGGTATTTCATCTGATTTTTTCACAGTCTAATAGCAATACGTAGAATGCGCTGTAGTGTGGTAGTTATTATAAGTATGAGAAAAGCCCATCCGAGCGACCGGGTCGCAGCGGGGGAAGCCATAAAACAATTTTGCCTCAGCTTCCGATTAGGCTGCGATCAATTATTAACTCGCCTGAATGAACCGCGGCTTCATCAGCCAGAATCCTGCGTGGCTTAGTTAGAAATACTCTCTCGGGATCGTCTCGTGTGCAGTAGGACCTGCCAGTCGCTACGTACGCTGTCATTTACTGTAGCGACTTTCTTTAGCTGTCTGTGTCTGCTATATCGGTAGACAGCGGATGACTATTAGTAGACAGCGGATGATAATCAGTAGAGAGCGGATGACTATTAGTAGACAGCGGATGATAATCAGTAGAGAGCGGATGATAATCAGTAGAGAGCGGATGATAATCAGTAGAGAGTGGATGAGAATCGGTAGAGATCGGATGAGAATCGGTAGAGAGCGGATGAGAATCGGTAGAAAGCGGATGATAATCAGTAGAGAGCGGATGATAATCAGTAGAGAGCGGATGATAATCAGTAGAGAGTGGATGAGAATCGGTAGAGATCGGATGAGAATCAGTAGAGAGCGGATGAGAATCAGTAGAGAGCGGATGATAATCAGTAGAGAGCGGATGATAATCAGTAGAGAGCGGATGATAATCAGTAGAGAGTGGATGATAATCATTAGAGAGCGGGTGATAATCGGTAGAGATCGGATGATAATCAGTAGAGAACGGATGATAATCAGTAGAGAGCGGATGATAATCAGTAGAGAGCGGGTGATAATCGGTAGAGATCGGATGAGAATCGGTAGAGAGCGGATGAGAATCAGTAGAGAGTGGATGATAATCAGTAGAGAGCGGATGATAATCAGTAGAGAGCGGATGAGAATCGGTAGAGAGCGGATGAGAATCGGTTGAAATCGGATGAGAATCGGTTGAAATCGGATGAGAATCGGTAGAGAGCGGATGAGAATCGGTAGAGATCGGGTGATAATCAGTAGAGAGCGGATGATAATCAGTAGAGAGCGGATGATAATCAGTAGAGAGCGGATGAGAATCAGTAGAGAGCGGATGATAATCAGTAGAGAGTGGATGAGAATCGGTAGAGATCGGATGAGAATCAGTAGAGAGCGGATGATAATCAGTAGAGAGCGGGTGATAATCGGTAGAGATCGGATGAGAATCGGTAGAGAGCGGATGAGAGTCAGTAGAGAGTGGATGATAATCAGTAGAGAGCGGATGATAATCAGTAGAGAGCGGATGATAATCAGTAGAGAGCGGATGATAATCAGTAGAGAGCGGATGATAATCAGTAGAGAGTGGATGAGAATCGGTAGAGATCGGATGAGAATCAGTAGAGAGCGGATGATAATCAGTAGAGAGCGGATGATAATCAGTAGAGATCGGATGAGAATCGGTAGAGAGTGGATGATAATCAGTAGAGAGCGGATGATAATCAGTAGAGAGCGGATGAGAATCAGTAGAGAGCGGATGATAATCAGTAGAGAGCGGATGATAATCAGTAGAGAGCGGATGAGAATCGGTAGAGATCGGGTGATAATCAGTAGAGAGCGGATGATAATCAGTAGAGAGCGGATGATAATCAGTAGAGAGCGGATGAGAATCAGTAGAGAGCGGATGATAATCAGTAGAGAGCGGATGAGAATCGGTAGAGAGCGGATGATAATCAGTAGAGAGCGGATGAGAATCGGGTAGAGAGCGGATGATAATCTGATAAAAGAGGCCAATAAAGCCCCACACGGAAAAGATTCGGCAGGCAAGTCAATACCAAAGTCAGGCACAACCAAAGGCGACTCGCAAAACTTTTCTGTTGCCCTGCGCCCCCCCCCACTATAGCGCATAAACAGAAATGCTGTCTTAGCCTACCCTGGCCTGCTTTTAGAAGCAGATGCGGACGCAGATACGCGAAGCTAAGGGAGGTGAAATCTGTCCAGATGACTTGAACCGGTGGCTGGGGGGGGGGGTGGTGGGGAAGGCAGCCGCAATAAACACACAGAGGCAGAAAGCCAAACTATAAAGCAATCAATCAGAACGAACTGGGATACGGGCCGAGGGAGAACCGCGAGAGGATTTGGGGGAGGGGGGGGGGAGATTTTCCCTAGCGGCCTGCCCTCGGCGCACTGCATATCCCGCCTCCCTCAACTGTTTCTTTCTGTTCCCCTTTTCGCCGCAAGCTGCTGGCAGCCATCACCGGGATGAAGGTTATTATTTATGCATCCGGGTGATACGCTATTGTATGCCATAGCTATTGGAAGACAGGTACTCGTAGGTGTAAACTTGGCCCGAATTTTGGGGGCAAGGCAGCTCAGTGGTAACCAAGTCCATCCACTATGGCTGAACCTTGAGGCGCAGAGAGCTGAGAGAGTGTACATTGCGTGAGAATGAAAAAGAAAGTCGGGGCCGCTGTCAGTGGTGTTTGTATTTTGATGAGCGCCCCTGTCTCTTGGTGGGGGTGGGCGCCCCTGTCTCCTAGGTGGGGGTGGGCGCCCCTGTCTCCTAGGTGGGGGTGGGCGCCCCTGTCTCCTAGGTGGGGGTGGGCGCCCCTGTCTCTTGGTGGGGCAGGGCGCCCCTGTCTCTTGGTGGGGGTGGGCGCCCCTGTCTCTTGGTGGGGGTGGGCGCCCCTGTCTCTTGGTGGGGGTGGGCGCCCCTGTCTCTTGGTGGGGGTGGGCGCCCCTGTCTCTTAGTGGGGGTGGGCGCCCCTGTCTCCTAGGTGGGGGTGGGCGCCCCTGTCTCCTAGGTGGGGGTGGGCGCCCCTGTCTCCTAGTGGGGGTGGGCGCCCCTGTCTCGAAGTTGGGGGTGGGCGCCCCTGTCTCTTGGTGGGGCAGGGCGCCCCTGTCTCTTGGTGGGGCAGGGCGCCCCTGTCTCGTAGGTGGGGGTGGGCGCCCTTGTCTCTTGGTGGGGCAGGGCGCCCCTGTCTCGTAGGTGGGGGTGGGCGCCCTTGTCTCGTAGGTGGGGGTGGGCGCCCCTGTCTCGTAGGTGGGGCAGGGCGCCCCTGTCTCTTGATGGGCGCCCCTGTCTCGTAGGTGGGGCTGGGCGCCCTGTCTCGTAGGTGGGGGTGGGCGCCCCTGTCTCGTAGTTGGGGTGGGCGCCCCTGTCTCGTAGTTGGGGTGGGCGCCCCTGTCTCGTAGTTGGGGTGGGCGCCCCTGTCTCCTAGGTGGGCGCCTCTGTATCCTAGGTGGGCGCCCCTGTCTCCTAGGTGGGCGCCTCTGTATCCTAGGTGGGCGCCCCTGTCTCCTAGGTGGGCGCCTCTGTATCCTAGGTGGGCGCCCCTGTCTCCTAGGTGGGCGCCTCTGTATCCTAGGTGGGCGCCCCTGTCTCCTAGGTGGGCGCCTCTGTATCCTAGGTGGGCGCCCCTGTCTCCTAGGTGGGCGCCCCTGTCTCCTAGGTGGGCGCCCCTGTCTCCTAGGTGGGCGCCCCTGGCAGCAGTTGAGCACATGTCATTCGTCCAGCTTGGATGTCCAGCTTGGATACGAGCATGGTGGCTAATAGACCCTTGTGCTGCACACTATGAAAATGGAGAAATGGAGGCGCGATGAGTGATGTGGGAGGGCTGTCTGCACGATGCGGTAGTAAGGAAAAATCAATGCTGCGGAGTGTGCCGTGTCACGTGATGTGCAGATCGCTTCTTTTTTCCAGGCGAGCTCTACTGTGAGATACTTTTTTGTTGTTTCCCCTAAAACAGCCTCGCCTTCTGCCGCTGCCCCTGGCGGGGAGTGGATAAATTGGTAATACATAAAACACAGCAGCAAGTCATCAACTTTAACATAGCCGCTGGGCTGCGTGGGCCTGGTTTGTGTTGCATAATAGAGTGCACTTGGGCGGTTGGACTCTGTCGTGTGCTGTGGAGAGTCGGTTTGGAGCAGTCATTCCCAGTCGCGGTGTGCCCTGATAAAGGCAGCAGATAAAGTGAGGGAGAGGAGAAAATGGGCCTGGCGAATGAAGAGGTAAAGAGAGAGGAAGCAGAACGAGCCTGCCAAGTGTGAGAAACATGGTAGATTGGGATTAGACAGGATGAAGGGGAGAGACTAAGGGATTGTAGAGGGAATTTAAGAGCGAGGGAAGGAGTACGAGAGACATGGTGAGAGTGAGAGGGTGGGAGTGAGAGAGGGTGAGAGTGACAGACGGTGGGAATGAGAGAGGTTGAGAGTGAGAGAGGGTGAGAGTGAGAGACGGTGGGAATGAGAGAGGGTGAGAGTGAGAGAGGGTGAGAGTGAGAAAGGGTGAGAGTGAGAGAGGGTGAGAGTGAGAGAGGGTGAGAGTGAGAGAGGGTGAGAGTGAGAGAGGGTGAGAGTGAGAGAGGGTGAGAGTGAGAGAGGGTGAGATTGAGAGAGGGTGAGAGTGAGAGAGGGTGAGAGTGAGAGAGGGTGAGAGAGAGGTTTAGAGTGAGAGAGGGTGAGAGTGAGAGAGGATGAGAGAGAGGGTGAGAGTGAGAGAGGGTGAGAGTGAAAGAGGGTGAGAGTGAGAGAGAGGGTGAGAGTGAGAGAGAGGGTGAGAGTGAGAGAGGGTGAGAGTGAGAGAGGGTGAGAGTGAGAAAGGGTGGGAGTGAGAGAGAGGGTGAGAGTGAGAGAGAGGGTGAGACTGAGAGAGAGTGAGGAGAGCCAGTTCATAAAAAGAAAGTAAGGCAGCGCACAGGCTGATAAGGCCAGCAGGATTCGATGCCAAATCAGAGAGGAAATCGAGGCAAAAAGTTAACGAGGCAGAAAGCAGATACAGGCAAGGGCTAAAGATACATGTATGAGTAGATAACGCAATCCAATGGGAGAGAGATATCGAATTATTCAGTCTTCACAAAGTGTTGGAAATCCTGTGTGAAGATTTGGGTTTGTGAAGATTATTGTTTATGAAGATTTGGGTTTGTGAAGATTATTGTTTATGAAGATTAGGGTTTGTGAAGATTAGGGCTTGTGAAGATTATTGTTTATGAAGATTAGGGTTTGTGAAGATTAGGGCTTGTGAAGATTTGGGTTTGTGAAGATTTGGATTTGTGAAGATTTGGGTTTATGAAGATTATTGTTTATGAAGATTAGGGTTTGTTAAGATTAGGGCTTGTAAAGATTGGGGTTTGTGAAGATAAGGGTTTGTGAAGATTAGGGCTTGTAAAGATTGGGGTTTGTGAAGATAAGGGTTTGTGAAGATTAGGGCTTGTAAAGATTGGGGTTTGTGAAGATTAGGGTTTGTGAAGATTAGGGCTTGTGAAGATAAGGGTTTGTGAAGGTTGGGGTTTGTCAAAGAGGATGTATCGCCAGTATTCTTATTGCAAGATCTTCTTCTTTCTTCTTCCTGAAAAAGCTGTAATTATCATTGCTGACCGCCAGTTGACCGGAGACGACCTGCAAGGTTTTGTATAGGGGCTGAGAATAGAAAATGAGATGAAGCGCAGATGAATAGGGATGGGGAGTCGGAGGCTGGAACCGAGATCTCCGCAGGTCGATGCTGACGGAGCTGGAGAGGCTGAGGGAGGCAGTCACTTCCGCATCAGTTTTTGCAAGTATGAGAGGACTTTAAAAGCTTGACTGAACGGCGAGATGGAGAAAAGAAGAGAGAAGAGAAATCACTGGCAACTTGAGAAAATTGTCCAACTGTGCGCTGCGCTGCATGCTGTAGTGATCAGCAACATCTGTTCTTTGTAAACTTGCTTAACTGTTAGCTGCACTCCAGTGAGACAGTGAGGTAAACACTGGGATACTCCAGTGAGACAGTGAGATAAACACTGGGATACTCCAGTGAGACAGTGAGATAAACATTGGGATACTCCAGTGAGACAGTGAGATAAACACTGGGATACTCCAGTGAGACAGTGAGATAAACACTGGGATACTCCAGTGAGACAGTGTGATAAACACTGGGATACTCCAGTGAGACAGTGAGATAAACACTGGGATACTCCAGTGAGACAGTGCGATAAACACTGGGATACTCCAGACAGAACTGAGACACCGAACAAACTCTGGCAGAAAAGCCCCAGGATTAAAAAGAGGACAAGAAGATGACGGACGGCGAGAGTCAGTTTGAGGATGAGTGGCACTGTGAGGGGGTAGAGAGATGCAGCAGCCAAGAAGTAATTAAAGTTGCTGGCCGAGGTTAAGAGATCGTCCTAATGGCACACGAGGACAGTGAGGGTTTGTGGGATTTTCTCTTGGCCTGTGGGAAGATTGAGAAGGGATAAATGCGGGTCAGTCAGGCCGAGGAGCAGAGCAAAGAGGCTGGCCCCGGCAGAACAGACTAAGACTAGACTTTATTATAATATACTTGAGCCGTGCCCCGGCTAATCAGGTGAATAGGCTTCGGGGGAAAGTCAGATTAGATGGGGACCTAAGCCTGAGGGGATTATTAGCCTGAGATGAGGCACCGGGTGGCGTTCCAGGGGCAGACTGGGGTGAAAGCAAATTTCGATTTTTGTACTCCTTCGCATTTTCATTCTTTTTTTGAATTGCTTCTTGACAAATAAGAGCTACCTGTGGCTTCTGCTTTCTCTGAATCAGATGCTGCGGGAGAGGCTTAGCAAACAGAGATGGAGGAGCCTTGCAGGGAGTGCTTTGACCGAAGATCAAGCACTTTATGTTTGGGGAAAGCTTTATTTACTGAAAACTCCACCTTCGCAGCCGCCCAGATGGAGCTGCGACTGGCCTGTAAAATATTTCATGAAAGCAGAGTTTCTGCGTCTGATTCAGATTCAGTCCGATGGGTGTCCGTGTCTGATTCAGGTGGAGTCAGATGGGTGTCTGTGTCTGATTCAGGTGGAGTCAGATGGGTGTCCGTGTCTGATTCAGGTGGAGTCAGATGGGTGTCCGTGTCTGATTCAGGTGGAGTCAGATGGGTGTCCGTGTCTGATTCAGGTGGAGTCAGGTGGGTGTCCGTGTCTGATTCAGGTGGAGTCCGATGGGTGTCCGTGTCTGATTCAGGTGGAGTCCGATGGGTGTCCGTGTCTGATTCAGGTGGAGTCCGATGGGTGTCCGTGTCTGATTCAGGTGGAGTCAGATGGGTGTCCGTGTCTGATTCAGGTGGAGTCCGATGGGTGTCCGTGTCTGATTCAGGTGGAGTCAGGTGGGTGTCCGTGTCTGATTCAGGTGGAGTCCGATGGGTGTCCGTGTCTGATTCAGGTGGAGTCAGATGGGTGTCCGTGTCTGATTCAGGTGGAGTCAGGTGGGTGTCCGTGTCTGATTCAGGTGGAGGCAGGTGGGTGTCCGTGTCTGATTCAGATGGAGTCAGGTGGGTGTCCGTGTCTGATTCAGATTCAGTCCGATGGGTGTCCGTGTCTGATTCAGGTGGAGTCAGATGGGTGTCCGTGTCTGATTCAGATTCAGTCCGATGGGTGTCCGTGTCTGATTCAGGTGGAGTCAGATGGGTGTCCGTGTCTGATTCAGGTGGAGGCAGGTGGGTGTCCGTGTCTGATTCAGATGGAGTCAGGTGGGTGTCCGTGTCTGATTCAGATTCAGTCCGATGGGTGTCCGTGTCTGATTCAGGTGGAGTCAGGTGGGTGTCCGTGTCTGATTCAGGTGGAGTCAGATGGGTGTCCGTGTCTGATTCAGGTGGAGTCAGATGGGTGTCCGTGTCTGATTCAGGTGGAGTCAGATGGGTGTCCGTGTCTGATTCAGGTGGAGTCAGATGGGTGTCCGTGTCTGATTCAGGTGGAGTCAGATGGGTGTCCGTGTCTGATTCAGGTGGAGTCAGATGGGTGTCCGTGTCTGATTCAGGTGGAGTCAGGTGGGTGTCCGTGTCTGATTCAGGTGGAGTCAGATGGGTGTCCGTGTCTGATTCTAGGGATGCTAAGGTTCCTCTCAGGCTTAGCAGCAATAAAGTTGATGATGATTTTGAGTATTTTTGCCGAGAGCGTGCCGAAGCCAGGGCCTCCCGGAGAAGCCGCCTTCCTCAGCCCGATCCATGCCGCAATGCCAAAGTGAATTTTCGCTGATTAGCGGAACTTTGAGGGAGGGGATTCGAAGATCCGGCTGGCGTCTTGGAGTGCACCGGTTTGAGGTTGGGCTTAATTAATGAAGCTGAGATGATGGCAGCTGGCCTGCATCTCGTCACGAACGGGCCGGGTCGGAGAAAGTCAACAGGCTTGTTTTGAGGGTGAGAGCAAGGTCTCGCTATTGGCATCAGAGTTGGATAGTTAGAGTTGTCGGTTAGTTTAGGATTAGAGGATTAGATAACTAGATAATTAGATGATTAGAGAATCGGCTGATTAGAGAATTAGATGATTAGATGGACGATTAGAGGATTGGATAATTAGAGGATTGGATGATTAAGGGATTAGATTATTATGGAATTGGATGATTAGAGGATTAGATAATTAGAGGATTCGAGGATTAGATAATTAGAGGATTGGATGATTAGAGGATTAGATAACTAGAGAATCGGAGAATGAGAGGATTAGATAATTAGAGGATTCGAGGATTCGAGGATTAGATAATTAGAGGATTGTATGATTAGAGGATTAGATAATTAGAGAATCGGAGAATTAGAGGATTAGATAATTAGAGGATTCGAGGATTCGAGGATTAGATAATTAGAGGATTGGATGATTAGAGGATTAGATAACTAGAGAATCGGAGAATGAGAGGCTTAGATAATTAGAGGATTCGAGGATTCGAGGATTAGATAATTAGAGGATTGGATGATTAGAGGATTAGATAACTAGAGAATCGGAGAATGAGAGGCTTAGATAATTAGAGGATTCGAGGATTCGAGGATTAGATAATTAGAGGATTGTTTGATTAGAGGATTAGATAATTAGAGAATCGGAGAATTAGAGGATTAGATAATTAGAGGATTCGAGGATTCGAGGATTAGATAATTAGAGGATTGGATGATTAGAGGATTAGAGAATTAGAGAATCGGAGAATTAGAGAATTAGATAATTAGAGGATTCGAGGATTAGATAATTAGAGGATTGGATGATTAGAGGATTAGAGAATTAGAGAATCGGAGAATTAGAGGATTAGATAATTAGAGGATTGGATGATTAGAGGATTAGATAATTAGAGAATCGGAGAATGAGAGGATTAGATAATTAGAGGATTCGAGGATTCGAGGATTAGATAATTAGAAGATTGTATGATTAGAGGATTAGATAATTAGAGAATCGGAGAATGAGAGGATTAGATAATTAGAGGATTGGATGATTAGAGGATTAGAGAATTAGAGAATAGGAGAATTAGAGGATTAGATAATTAGAGGATTGGATGATTGGAGAATTAGAGAATTAGAGAATTAGATGGATGATAAGAGGATTAGAGGATTAGAAGATTAGATAATTACAGAATTGAATGATTAAAGGATTAGCTAAATAGAGAATTGATTTATTAGATGATTAGAGACTTAGAGACTTGGATGATTAAACGATTATATAATTAGAGGATCCGATTGTAAAAGAATCAGATGATCAAAGATGTGCTGAGCAGAGGATCAGAGAATCAGGCTATTACAATATTGCCGAGACTGTAGCAGCCATACTCGGAGCAGATGAGTCGCAGCAATCTCTCCCTCCCTGCTTCATCACTGCCGGCTCAGAATAGTGCAGCAGTCTGGCCGTTAATCGGGTTAGGGGCTTGCTCAGCACACACAGACAGACACTGAGAGAGATAGATGAGCCCCCTAGCACTGAGCACACTTGGGATAAATAACGTAGGGAATGATGCAGAATAGGGAGCTGGCCTGAAGCATTTGTGTGTGTATGTATGTCGCCCTCGGCCTCCCCTGCCTCGGCCGACCCTCCCCCCCCCCCTGTGCCCGCGCGGTTCGCCGGCATAATGAAAGGCGCTGTTGCCCCATAAAGCAGTTCTGATGAATCGATAGATAAGCCTCATGGGGCTCTGCTCAGCTGGAGGAGCCTCCGGGACAAAAAACAAGTCTCTCACTTCACACTTTTTGCCCGCTCATCTTATTAGCTAGGATATCGCCGTCCCGGTAATGATGATGATGACTGATGATAATGAAGGAGGCTGGACAGTCCGACTCGATTATTTTCTATCCCCAGTGCTATAGCAGCAAGAAGCGCCCCCCCGCAGGGGATATGCAGACGGAAATTGGCTTTTGCTTGGCTAAATGCTCGTGTTCTCTCGGACTGGCCCAGCTTTTCAGGAAGAAATACGACAGACACACATTAGGGACTGGCTGTCAGTCAGGCTGTCTCTGCCACTGAGCTGAGGAGGAAAGTGTGCCAAAGGTACAGCTCTGCTTAGTTTAGCCGAAAGACTGCATGCAGCCTAACATCCCACCCCCCTCACCCCAGCTTTTTCTGAGTTCGGTTGGAGAGTCGGACGGACAGCTGGAGCTCAGATGAAGGATGGCTGGGAGGTAGGGAGAGAGGGAAGACTTGAGAATTTGTTAAAAGCAATGCCGAACTGGAGGCTGGGGGAGGATGGAGGAGTGTGCAGAGCATACAGACAGACTTGAGCTCAAAAGCTCAAAACCCTTAGCGCCGTTATAATCCGGCACTGATATGCCCTCCTATCGGCCAATCCCAGTTGCCGAAAACTGAAATCCCCTTTCTTTATTCCTTTCTTCAGTTCCCTGTGCTTACATTTTTTCACCCGCTGCAGGCTCCCCCCTCTCCGCTCCACCCCCTAAGTCTTCAGTTTTCCCCCAGCCTAAGCCATTAATCCGGCGGGCCTGCCCATTAAGCCTGCCAAAGCCCCGTGCTGGCCATATAATATAGTTCGAAATGGTCGTCTCGCCTCTCTGTGTTTATACTTTCTTCATCGTTTTAGTTGCTAAGCATTAAAAAATCACTATCTTTTGGGGTTGGGTTATGAATTCTGAGAATCGTCCGTCGGAACCCCAGCCGATAGAAAAGTACTCTCAAAGAAGCAGTAAATAAGATCAGCGTATGAAATATTGCTGATCAGAAATTTTTGTTCGATTCCAAATTCACTAGAGATTCGGAAATATCTTTCTCGTATCTATGGCGTATCTTTATGGCTTATCGATTGCGTGTCTTAATAGCTTATCTATGGCGTGTCTTTATGGCTTATCTATGGCGTGTCTTAATAGCTTATCTATGGAGTGTCTTAATAGCTTATCTATTGCGCGTCTTCATGGTTTATCTATGGGTTGTCTTTATGGCTTATCTATGAGTTGTCTTTATCGATTATGTATGGGTTGTCTTTATGGCTTATCTATGGGTGTCTTTATGGCTTATCTATTGCGTGTCTTCATGGTTTATCTATGGGTTGTCTTTATGGCTTATCTATGGGTTGTCTTTATGGCTTGTCTATGGGTGTCTTTATGGCTTATCTATTGCGTGTCTTCATGGTTTATCTATGGGTTGTCTTTATGGCTTATCTATGGGTGTCTTTATGGCTTATCTATGGGTGTCTTTATGGCTTATCTATGGGTGTCTTCATGGTTTATCTATGGGTTGTCTTTATGGCTTATCTATGGGTGTCTTTATGAGACCTATGGGTCTATACGAGCGTAGATTAACTATGAGGTGTCTATAAGGGAAATATGGGTGTCTTACGGGGTATCTAGAAACTATTTCTAGAGACTAGAATCTAGTTGTCTATCTAATATCTCTATTTAATATCTAAGGAGATAAAGACTACTTAAAGCTAGGGGCTAGATCTAGAGACTAAGTATCTATAGACTGTCTATAGGTTGTCTAGAGACTGTCTATGGGTTACCTAGAGACTGTCTATGGGGTTATCTAGAGACTGTCTATGGGGTTATCTAGAGACTGTCTATGGGTTATCTAGAGACTGTCTATGGGGTTATCTAGAGACTGTCTATGGGGTTATCTAGAAACTGTCTATGGAGTCCCTCTGTAATGTGTGAATGTAAATCCCTCTGTAAATGTAAAGCACTCGGTGATTCACGCTCAGTAGAACAAGCTGGTCACGCGGCCTGATTACTTGTGCAGGGAGTTGTGCCGCGGCAAAAATCCCTGTGGGAAATCATGCCCCTCGCATTTTCGTGTTTCTTTCGCACGCAAAGAAAAATAGGCCTGCTCGCATCCCCCCACTCCGCGTGTCCCGCGCCTCTGTCTCCTCAATTTGAGCATAATTTCTTACAAAGCTGCGCCCTCCCCGGGGGAGCATGACGGGCAACAAGTGTGTAGCAGACTACAGCGGATGTCGAGCAGACGCTGCGACACGGGCTGGAGGGAGGGGCGGTATTTCCGTGACTGATCCAGAATTTTAATGGAAATTTTTAATTAATGACTTGCGAGAGGGGCTTGACAACAGAGCTAGGTGAATACTAAGATTGTGGACCACATAGGGTAACTTGGGACCATATAAGGTGATTTGAGACTATACAGAGTCATTGGGGACCATATGGGGTCATTGGGGACCATGTAGGGTCAATGGAGACTAAGTATGGTCGTTGGGGATAATGTAGGGTCATTGGAGACGATATGACCGTGACCAGGGACCATATGACCGTGACTGTGGGTCATATGACCGTGACCAGGGACCATATGACCGTGACTGTGGGTCATATGACCGTGACCAGGGACCATATGACCGTGACCGGGGACCATATGACCGTGACCGGGGACCATATGACCGTGACCGGGGACCATATGACCGCGACCGGGTATTATAAATCGATGGAGGCATCACAGAACTGCATTTCACAAACCCATAGCGCAATAAAATAAATGACTCTAAGGAATTTTCATATGTACAATAAAAATATTTCCAAATTTGAACACAGCGGACGCAACAGCAGCAGCAGCAGAAGACACTGCCTGACTGTTTGACATTTACGAGATTTATAACGGGGGTTCAGTAAGCATTGGCGTCGCTGGATGCGGTTTTATGGCCGGGCGGCTAAGCGATATTTATGCTGCATCTCAGAGGCAGTGCACAGATGAAGCGACCCGCCCGGATTCAGGTATTATGACTGCCGCCAATCTGCAGAATTCAACAGGGGGGGGGGGGGCGGCATCCATTCTGTGCAGCTAAGAGAGACAGAGAGAGGGGGGATTTTTCCCATCAGGCGCGGGTCCGGATCTGCCGCAGCAGGGGGGGGGGAGGGGGTCGGCAGCCCGTGAGGAAATGCGAGAGTGGAGCTTCTGGGATTTTCAGCCTCCCCTACAGTAGGGTAAGGTAATGGGAGGAGCGGAAGGTTTCAAATCCCAAAATGGGAGAATTTAGGTTTTTCACTGAAAACTGGGCTGGCTATTTTACCCTTGACGGCACGTGCTTGAAATCCCGGCCAGGTTACTGGTAATTAAGGCCACAGTTTTCAGCCGCGCTTAAGATGGGAGTTGCGCAGAATTCCTAAGCTGGGATTTGTTGTGTAAAATGTAAATGATTGACACTGCAGCAGCAGACAAAAACAGACTTGAATCAGAACTAGAACTTAGTCGACTGCCGATATGTATCGTTAACAACTTTATCATCAAGGATATTCTTCTTAAAATATTTCATGCACTTATATGAGTAGCTATCTATATCTGTGTAAATGCCGATATGTATCGAAAATAACTTTATAAAGCATATTAATAACTAAGATTTTTCTCGGACCTAAATCTATAGTTGTGCCAAATGCCGATATGTATCGTAATCTACATTATGAAGCATATTTTTATATACAACAAATGCTGAATACTACTGGACTCTCACATGCGCCCTCACGCGATCATAACTTGAAAGAGATAATCCCCTCCCCTCAGATGAATGCACCAGACGGAGGAAGGATTTAGGGGCATCGCAGAATCTGCGCAAGCCATTCAATTACAGGGATGAGCGGCGATGCAGAGAGAGCAGGGGCGGAGCAGCTAGCGGTGCCTTCAATAGCCCGCCGGGCTGGGGGGGCACAGATAATTGAGGGGAAACGCGAAACCTGCGAGCTGGTGGGGAGGGCGGCCTCCTACGGAGGGAGGGGAAGCCTCCCAGAGCTGCCGGCCCTCTTCGAGTCGCTTGGCCGACTCCGATGGGATTTGCGGGCCACAATGGGACATGAGACTCGGGCCGGGGGGGGGGGCGCAGGCCGAGGCTTGCGCAGTCAGGAAGCGCCGCAAATGAAACAGTCTGGACGGGGCAATGCGAAATGAATGGCTGAATGCATTGGGACTTTGTGTGGAGCTCGGCTGCAGCTGCGGAGGGGGTGAGGGAAGGGGACTTAGAAAAGGTGAGAGGGAGACTCAGAGAGCGACTCAGAGAGCGACTCAGAGAGACTCAGAGAGCGACTCAGAGAGCGACTCAGAGAGCGACTCAGGGAGCGACTCAGAGAGCGACTCAGAGAGCGACTCAGAGAGACTCAGAGAGCGACTCAGAGAGCGACTCAGAGAGACTCAGAGAGCGACTCAGAGAGCGACTCAGAGAGCGACTCAGAGAGACTCAGAGAGCGACTCAGAGAGATCCAGTGAGAGACTCAGTGAGAGACTCAGTGAGAGACTCAGAGAGAGACTCAGAAAAAGACTCAGGGAGAGACTCAGAGAGACTCAGAGAGCGACTCAGAGAGCGACTCAGAGAGCGACTCAGAGAGCGACTCAGAGAGCGACTCAGAGAGCGACTCAGAGAGCGACTCAGAGAGACTCAGAGAGCGACTCAGAGAGATCCAGTGAGAGACTCAGAGAGAGACTCAGAAAAAGACTCAGGGAGAGACTCAGAGAGACTCAGAGAAAGGCAGGCAGACAAAGGAGACTCATGCGCGAAAAGAGAATATGCGAGACGGAGTCTTCAGCGAATAGGAAACTGTAGTTCGTACGGGGGTTACAGCGAGACTGGAAGTCTAAAAAGGGAAGGAGACACACGCGCTGTCCCAGCATAAAGGCGAGTGAGCTATCGCAGAAAAATTAATAATTTCTACGCACTGGCCAGCAAGGGGCCAAATGAGTGCATATGCTGGACGAGTAAAAGAAGAAGATACGAGATTTCAAAGCAAACGAGACAGAGCTGCCTTCTTCTGCTGGCTTCCTCTGAAAAGAAGAAGACGACGGGAAGACCGCAGTTAAATTTTGTGCCGGAGAAGAGAGATGGGGCAAGGCATGACAAGCTGGTGGGAGGCTGGGCTCCCCATCTGCCACCCCCATCTTCTGGGGATAAGCGCTGTTCGTCTCACACTCGTCTGCTCTCAGCAGACAGGCGGGCAGAGACTGAAGTTTGTCGAAAAAAGAAGCTGCAACCGGGACGGAATGCTCAGCAAGTGGCAAGATGCAGCCAAATCGGGTCAAGAGCACGCCAGCTCTGGGAGAACTCGAATATTCTTCAGCTCTCAGTGCAGCGGCTACATAGAATTGATGGACTTATTAAGGCTAAGAAAGCATAAAAACTGATCTGCAGAGGTCAATCATACGAGGTCAATCATCGTAGTTGACTCATTCATGATTGATAGCTCGTATGCCTGGATCTCCCTGCTCTCTCCCAGTCTCCCTCTAATTTCTCTCCCACTGTCCTAATCTCTCCCAGGCTCCTTCTAATCTCTCTCTCTCTCTCTCTCTCTCTCTCTCTCTCTCCCTCTCTCTCTCTCTCCTCTCTCTCTCTCTCTCTCTCCCAGTCTCCTTCTAATCTCTCCCCCAGTCTTCTTCTAATCTCTCCCCCAGTCTCCTTCTAATCTCTCCCAGTTACCGTCAGTCTCCGCCCTCAATCTCTCTTAATCTCCCCAGTCTACCCTGATTTCTCTCGCCATCTCAGCCTCATCATACAGAATCCTGAGCTAATAAGCTTTAACCTCTTCCGAACTGAAGAGGATTTTATTCATCTCCGTTCCGGTCGGATGGTAAGCAGCGCTTACCATAGACTATTCCTTTCAGCAGAATGGTTTGCTAAGTCTGTGGTCATTCCAGTCTGATAAAAAGACATTGACTATGAATAAGGCCCAAAACTAAGTCTCCATAAACTAACATAGAAAGTTTTACAGCTGAAGATTATGGCTGCACTCATGGAAGAATTTGAAAGTTTTTCCGATTCGGACTTAATGACGTCCGATGAAGAAGAAGACATCATGTCAGAGGACGATTATGGTGAGTCGGACGGCCAGAGCACTGCCGAAGAGACGGAAGAGCTGTCTTGGCATTCTGTAGTTGCTGGGCATGACGTGCAAGCGAATGTGCACGAGTTTCTAGGGACACCTGGACTGAATCCAGGAATTTGCGTACCTGGTGATGTTGAGCAGGCAACGTCCTTTTTTCTCGGTCTTTTTTTGTCCAATAGCCTTTTCGAAGAACTGGCAAAATGGACTAATCGAAGAGCCTGGGCGGCGATCCACTCTGTCAATGTCGACGACCTGCCTCGGAGTTTTGCGCAATGGAGAGATTGCAGTGCGAATGAAGTAAAGAAAGTGTTAGGAATGTGCCTTTACATGGGTTCCAATAAAAAGGCCGAAATGAACGAGTACTGGAGCACAGACAGTTACTACAGTACGCCGTACTTTCAAGCACCTCAAGCTCTCTCTAGGGACCGCTTCAAGCAGCTACTTGGTCTGCTCCGTTTCTACGATTGCGCTGAGGATCCGATTGTCAACGATCCTCTCTTTAAGATCCGTCCGTTGCTGCAGGCTTTGAAAGAGGCTTGTATTAATGTGTACAGGCCCGAGGAGGATGTGAGCGTGGATGAGTCTTTGGTGCTGTACAAAGGTCGCCTGCGCTTTAAGCAATATATTCCAACGAAGCGGGCTAAGTACGGAATAAAGCTATATTGTGCATGTGAGGCCAAATCAGGCTACCTGTACAACTTCCGCGTTCACTCGACCCCAGAGGAGAACCGCCGGTTCGATGAACAGTTGCAGGGAGACAATCTGTCCTTCAGCGAGAAGATTGTTGTTGAGCTCTGCTACAACTTGTTGCACCAAGGCTACCGCATCTTTGTCGATAAATGGTTCGGTTCCTATCGGCTGTCAGAGTACCTGCTGACTCAAGGAACGCACCTGACTTGTACCGTCCGGGCCGACCGAGGTGTGCCGATTGAGCTCAGACAGCTGCACGTTCCACCTAACGACGTCGCCTTCATGCGCAAAGACGGGGTGCTGGCTGTCAAGATCGTTGAACGAAAGGAGAGTGGCCTGAAGACTCTGTATTTGCTGAACACGAAAGAGGCGGCTGAGAGGGTTCAAACCAGACGCGTGGTTCGTGGAGGAGCAGAAACAGTGGTGCAGAAGAGCAGGTCAGTTCTCACCTACAATCGGTGCATGGGTGGTGTTGACAGAATGGACAGTCATCTACAGCCTCATCTGCCAGGGAGGAAAACTACAAAGTGGTTTTTGAAGCTCGGCTTGCATCTTTTTCTTCAAATGATTCGCAACGCTTGGATTGTGTACAGCCGGTGCGGTGGAGAGAAGACGTTCGCCAAGTTTCTTGAGGCCAGCATTCGGGAGCTGGTGGAGCGTACCGGAAGGAGCAGGAAGCGCCCGGCCGCTGGCATCCAGGCCGCTCCAGGTGGCCCAGTCAGTCCGCACTTTCCAACGAAGATTGTGGCGCGGGACAGTCAGCCAAGACCAACAAAGCGCTGTCGTGTCTGCTACAGAGCTGGAAGCAGCAAACGCACGATCTACTGCTGCCCTGAGTGTCCAGGGGAACCGGGGCTCTGCTTGGAAGCCTGCTTTCAGCAGTGGCATGCCTGATCTTCGACTGCGATTTGGACTAAGTCTGCCTTAATGAATCTATTTGAAGGCAACTGTTCACTCGAACTTAGTCAAAATATAATGCAAGTCAGTATATTTTAATGTAGTTTGTATGTTTACTGAGTTATTATGTTTATTTAAAGTTTAAAGTTGTCTAACACATATCACAATGTTATTTTTTGCGTTTTGGAGTACTTTTGCATCTAAATGTACGATCTGTACGATCTGCTTACTTTTGTTTTACTTTGTTAAAATATTTTTCGTATGATTTTTTCTTCAGTCGAGTTGTTTCCAGACCGTGAATAATCTGTAGCAGATTTCAACCAACTGCGGTATAAAAGGCAAATTTTTTATTTGGAAGGATAAAAGTAAAGCTAGTTCCTTTTTGAATAAATATTTGTCCATGACCCCTAATGGCTGAATAGACAGACAGACAGACAGACAGACAGACAGACAGTTTTGAAGAGCTGCTCAATCTGATTTTCCTAACTTCAATTCTACCCTGGTATGGCAAGCTCTGCTTACCATAGCCGACCGGAACGGCCTGTGGCCAGCCATAGACTTATAGAGACTTTCCTCACTCGCGAAAGTTTAGGCTTGGATTGGAGTGTCAGCGTGGTAAGCACTGCTTACCATCAGGCTGCTGGCGGTTAAAGTACATCTCAGACTGCCCAGCGAACCGTCAAAGCATGCCAGAGGTTGAAGCGGAAGCACTCGGTTTGCTAACGCTTGTGCATTACGAGCGTAGTGTGTTGAAGCCAGCCCTGAAACGACCGCTCGCACCCGGAAGCAGCAGGCCATCCAGCAGCAGCAGCAGCAGCAGCAGGAGCAGCAGCGATCACCACCAACCATTTCGAGCGAGTGGAATTCGACTAAAACAGCTTCCGGAGCAGCGGCCGAAGCGCTGTCAGCCTCCCCTCTCTACATCTAGCTTTATTCTATGTGTAGAATATTAACTCCTAGAAAGTTGCACTTTGCGGAGCCATTGCGCTCGCTATAGCTTTCACCCCAACCCATCATCGATTTGCGGAGGGCCGAGACGCTATAAAATAGGGCAATAATTCAGTGAAAAAAACGAAGAAAGCACACGCCAGGCCGGACAAAACCAGGACTTTTTAAGCCGTTCTTCATCGCCCTTAGTCGAGTTGCTGGGAGAGGGGGAAAAATCCCACTCCAACTGCAGGGGATTCTCAAGCCTTCCCACCCTTTCTCTCCCCTTCTTACCGCCCAGCTCACCGCGAACAAGGAGGCCTGCAACTGCACATCTGGAAATGGCTGTTTCTGTTCACTGACGCTCGCTTTTTGTCCGAGGCTATTAAAATTAAAGACTCAGCAAAGCCGAGAAGTCTCCCATCTTCTAGCCCTGACAACTGCCTCAACTCTCAAAATCTGCTTCTATCTCCCCAGACTCCCCCAGTCTCCCTCAATCTCTCCCCCACAGTCTCCCCCAATCTCTCCCCACAGTCTCCCCAATCTCTCCCCACAGTCTCCCCCAATCTCTCCCCACAGTCTTCCCCAATCTCTCCCCACAGTTTCCCCCAATCTCTCCCCACAGTCTCCCCAATCTCTCCCCACAGTCTCCCCAATCTCTCCCCACAGTCTCCCCCAATCTCTCCCCACAGTCTCCCCCAATCTCTCCCCACAGTCTTCCCCAATCTCTCCCCACAGTCCCCCAATCTCTCCCCACAGTCCCCTCAATCTCTCCCCACAGTCTCCCCAATCTCTCCCCACAGTCTCCCTAATCTCTCCCCACAGTCTCCCCAATCTCTCCCACAGTCTCCCCAATCTCTCCCCACAGTCTCCCCCAATCTCTCCCCACAGTCTCCTCAATCTCTCCCCACAGTCTCCCCAATCTCTCCCCACAGTCTCCCCAATCTCTCCCCACAGTCTCCCTAATCTCTCCCCACAGTCTCCCCAATCTCTCCCACAGTCTCCCCAATCTCTCCCCACAGTCTCCCCCAATCTCTCCCCACAGTCTCCTCAATCTCTCCCCACAGTCTCCCCAATCTCTCCCCACAGTCTCCCCAATCTCTCCCACAGTCTCCCTCAATCCTTCATCTAAGACAAGCCTAATTACAGTGGCCAGTTTTCTTGCAAGAAAACATTTCTAACTGAAATGCGAGATCAAGTGCAAAAAAAGGAAGCTAGCCAGAGGCCACTCCAGGTCTCAGATTTGGTTCTCCCAGACCAGCTCCGTAGGGGGTCTATAAAGTCGACTAAGGCTGCTGGACCAAGGCAGCGGGGCCTCGCTCTTCCTCATTAATAATTAATGAGCAGGCCAAGCCCGGCGGCGCAAATCTCCATTCAGCCCTCTTCCCCTTACCTCAGTTCCCAGTTCCCGTGTGCGGCTATTATGCCAGCTCACGATGGGGCATAGATGATGCAGCATAGGAGAACTTGCCAGTCTCAGTCTGCATCAATAAAGCTATTTTAATCCCTTTCCCTTTCTCTGAAAACGAACTGTATTTGAAACCTGTAAACAATTTTGAGGAGTAAAGCAAACAATTCAAAGCAAACAGTTGAATGCAGCTTTAATTATTAAATATCTGCTTTCTGCGAGTCTGTCAGTCAGTCAGACGGGTTTGACTTTGATAAACATGTATTTCGAAATTCTAAGAGCATCGGATGAGAAATTGCAATAGGCCGGGACAAAAAAGGTCAGAAATCAATTATCTTAGCTGCTGCTGTGCCGCATTGGGGAGAGTCTATAGTGTATATAATATTACTATGAACAATGTATAAAAAATCATTTGGATAAAATTATCACACAAGAAATATTCGATGACTATAGTTAATACAAATGAATAAAATTTTCGCTAACGCCGATATAAATAACTGAATAACAGAATAAAAAAGGAGCGAATGAAGTGACTGCGCAACTTCAGTGTTAGTCAGTCAGGTACTGTCAAGTATCAACATTAGTCAATAAGTGTAGACAGGTAAGCAGCACAGAAATACTAAGTATTGACAAAATGAGGTCGGTCAAAATTGAATAATTGTTAGTCATGCGCGTTAGGACAGTGTGTACTTTGTTTGAACAGACAATTATGGCTGCTGGAATGGCATGGACATTGAAAAATTAACACGCAGCCGTGGATATGATATGCTTAGTAATTCATGTACAAAACATTAGCGATAGACTTAAATACGCTCGTAAACACATGTATGGCAGTTATGAAAAATGACTAATCCAACACTTTTGATTGACTTTTGCGCCTGAGAAACCGGAGACTTGCTGTATGCGCGTAATGACTTTCATGGCCATTCTGCAACTGGGTTAGGAGCGGTTCTGAAGGGCGACTCTCGAGTAGACTAGGGGCGATTCTCATGGTAGATTAGGGGCGATTCATGGTAGATTAGGGGCGATTCTCATGGTAGATTAGGGGCGATTCTCATGGTAGATTAGGGGCGATTCTCATGGTAGATTAGGGGCGATTCTCATGGTAGATTAGGGGCGTTTCTCATGGTTGATTAGAGGCGATTCTCATAGTGGACTAAAGGCGATTCTCATAGTAGATTAAGTAGATTAGGGGCGTTTCTCATGGTAGATTAGGGGCGTTTCTCATGGTAGATTAGGGGCGATTCTCATAGTGGACTAGAGGCGATTCTCATAGTAGATTAAGTAGATTAGGGGCGTTTCTCATGGTAGATTAGGGGCGATTCTCATAGTAGATTCAGTAGATTAGAGGCGATTCTCATGGTAGATTAGGGGAAATTCTAATACATGTAGCAGATCAGGGGCGTTTCTAAAGGGCAAATCTCTAAGTAAACCAGGGGATCAGCTTGGATTTAAATATACATTTCTTAAAAATTTCAACATTAAACAGTCAGTAGACCTACTGAGCCCCACTAACCTACGCGTGCAAGAGTGCATCGACTCAAGCCATCAGCAGACCGTGCCTGTGCAGTTTAGAGCTCAGGATAGTGTGCAGAATAAACACGAACGGCTTCGGACAGCCGAGCAGGTCCAACTCGAACTGGCCCTGCTCGCCAAAGTCCAGCCAGGCCAGCCTCTGTCCGTCATCGGCCGACCGGCGCAGGCTCTCGTACGGCAGGCACCACAGCTGACGGCCGCTGGCCGCCTCTCGCATGGAGAAGCCGCAGTCGGCGTGCAGCACCAGGCGGCAGTCGTGCCCGGCGTAGCGGCAGGCCACGGCCACCTCCTGGGCGCTCTCCACCGCCGAGTGCGCCGCGTCAACCAGGGTGCGCGACCAGGCGGCCAGGTCCGCCTCAGTCTCCACGCGGAACACGTGGGCTTCAACGCCGAGCCGGCCGCCTGTTCGAGTGCCGAACAGCCAGTAGGTGGCCTGGCGGGCAGTGGGCACCAGACGGGTGGCCAGCAGCGGGTGCTGGTGCATTGGCGAGGACCAGGCCTCGCGGCTGGCCGGAGCGGCCTCGTACAGCAGGATGTCCCGGTCAGAGATCGCGCAGAAGGCCGGCCGCCAGCCCGGGTGGCCAGAGTCGTCATGTACCTGCGAGAGTGATGGTGAGGGAGTGAATGAGTGAATCAGGCAGTGGGTGAATACTTGAGTGAATGGCAGTGAGTGAATGGCAGTGAGTGAATGACAATGAGTGAATGGCAGTGAGTGAATGACAATGAGTGAATGGTAATGAGCAATGAGTGAATGGCAGTGAGTGAATGGCAGTGAGTTAATGAGGCTTTGAGTGAATGGCAGTGAGTGAATGGCAGTGAGTGAATGGCAGTGAGTGAATGGCAATGAGTGAATGAATGGCAGTGAGTGAATGGCAATGAGTGAATGAATGGCAGTGAGTGAATGGCAATGAGTGAATGACAACGAGTGAATGGTAATGAGTAAATGGCAATGAGTGAATGGCAGTGAGTGAATGGTAATGAGTTAATGAAGCTATGAGTGAATGGCACTGAGTGAATGGCACTGAGTGAATGGCAGTGAGTGAATGGAAATGAGTGAATGGAAATAAGTGAATGAGGCAATAAGTGAGTGGCAATGTAAATTTCGGTGGGGAAAAATAGTTTTCAAGGGCAAAAAAGCAAACTAAATTATTCTACGAAAAGCTGCAGACCGAGGCCTGCTCCCCTCCACACGAAATCTACATTATGAATAGAATCGCAATTTTTCCAGCCAAGTTTTTTCTTCAAATTTTCCACTTCAAAATGTAAAAAATTTCTGCCATCATAGTCGTCTTTATTAGACTGAACCGCTAAATCGGCAGTAAAAAATTGCGCACAAGAAAGAACAATCAAGCAGGATTAGGAATTAGGCGGTTGGAAACCCATCGCATGAACTGAAGAGCCATAAAACAAGCCAGGCTGTTAAAACGCTGCGCACAGTGCCCGCCTTCCAGCGCCATAAAAACTGATTTAAAAAATATGACAGGAGATTTCTACGAAAACTATGATGGGCGGGCCGGATTCGAAACTGCGCAGTGGCAAGGCAGAATTCCGATGCGGCGTGGCAGCTTTTAGATTGGCAGTTTTATAGGAATGGCAGCTTTTTAGATTGGCAGTTTTAAATGGCAGCTTTTAGATTGGCAGTTTTATAGGAATGGCAGCTTTTTAGATTGGCAGTTTTAAATGGCAGCTTTTAGATTGGCAGTTTTATAGGAATGGCAGCTTTTTAGATTGGCAGTTTTAAATGGCAGCTTTTAGATTGGCAGTTTTATAGTAATGGCAGCTTTTTAGATTGGCAGTTTTAAATGGCAGCTTTTAGATTGGCAGTTTTATAGGAATGGCAGCTTTTTAGATTGGCAGTTTTAAATGGCAGCTTTTAGATTGGCAGTTTTATAGGAATAGCAGCTTTTTAGATTGGCAGTTTTAAATGGCAGCTTTTAGATTGGCAGTTTTATAGGAATGGCAGCTTTTTAGATTGGCAGTTTTAAATGGCAGCTTTTAGATTGGCAGTTTTATAGGAATAGCAGCTTTTTAGATTGGCAGTTTTAAATGGCAGCTTTTAGATTGGCAGTTTTATAGGAATGGCAGCTTTTTAGATTGGCAGTTTTAAATGGCAGCTTTTAGATTGGCAGTTTTATAGGAATGGCAGCTTTTTAGATTGGCAGTTTTAAATGGCAGCTTTTAAATTGGCAGTTTTAAAGGAATGGGAGCTTTTAGTTTGGCAGTTTTATAGGAATGGCAGCTTTTTAGATTGGCAGTTTTATAGGAATGGCAGCTTTTTAGATTGGCAGTTTTATAGGAATGGCAGCTTTTAGATTGGCAGTTTTATAGGAATGGCAGCTTTTTAGATTGGCAGTTTTATAGGAATGGCAGCATTTTAGATTGGCAGTTTTAAATGGCAGCTTTTAGATTGGCAGTTTTATAGGAATGGCAGCTTTTTAGATTGGCAGTTTTATAGGAATGGCAGCTTTTAGATTGGCAGTTTTATAGGAATGGCAGCTTTTTAGATTGGCAGTTTTATAGGAATGGCAGCATTTTAGATTGGCAGTTTTAAATGGCAGCTTTTAGATTGGCAGTTTTATAGGAATGGCAGCTTTTTAGATTGGCAGTTTTATAGGAATGGCAGCTTTTAGATTGCCAGATTTATAGGAATGGCATTTGTTTAGATTGGCAGTTTTATAGGAATGGCAGCTTTTAGATTGCCAGTTTTATAGGAATGGCATTTGTTTAGATTGGCAGTTTTATAGGAATGGCAGCTTTTAGATTGCCAGATTTATAGGAATGGCAGCTTTTAGATTGCCAGATTTATAGGATTGGCAGCTTTTAGATTGCCAGTTTTATAGGAATGGCATTTGTTTAGATTGGCAGTTTTATAGGAATGGCAGCTTTTAGATTGTCAGATTTATAGGAATGGCAGCTTTTAGATTGGCAGTTTTATAGGAATGGCAGCTTCTAGATTGCCAGTTTTATAGGAATGGCAGCTTTTAGATTGCCAGTTTTATAGGAATGGCAGCTTTTAGATTGCCAGATTTATAGGAATGGCAGCTTTTAGATTGCCAGTTTTATAGGAATGGCAGCTTTTAGATTGCCAGTTTTATAGGAATGGCAGCTTTTAGATTGCCAGACTTATAGGATTGGCAGCTTTTAGATTGCCAGTTTTATAGGAATGGCAGTTGTTTAGATTGCCAGTTTTATAGGAATGGCAGCTTTTTAGATAGGCAGTTTTAAATGGCAGCTTTTAGATTGGCAGTTTTATAGGAATGGCAGCTTTTTAGATTGGCAGTTTTATAGGAATGGCAGCTTTTAGATTGCCAGATTTATAGGAATGGCATTTGTTTAGATTGGCAGTTTTATAGGAATGGAAGCTTTTAGATTGCCAGATTTATAGGAATGGCAGCTTTTAGATTGCCAGTTTTATAGGAATGGCAGTTGTTTAGATCGCCAGTTTTATAGGAATGGCAGCTTTTAGATTGCCAGATTTATAGGATTGGCAGCTTTTAGATTGCCAGTTTTATAGGAATGGCAGCTTTTAGATTGCCAGTTTTATAGGAATGGCAGCTTTTAGATTGCCAGATTTATAGGAATGGCAGCTTTTAGATTGCCAGTTTTATAGGAATGGCAGCTTCTAGATTGCCAGTTTTATAGGAATGGCAGCTTTTAGATTGCCAGATTTATAGGAATGGCAGCTTTTAGATTGCCAGTTTTATAGGAATGGCAGCTTTTAGATTGCCAGATTTATAGGAATGGCAGCTTTTAGATTGCCAGTTTTATAGGAATGGCAGCTTTTAGATTGCCAGTTTTATAGGAATGGCAGCTTTTAGATTGCCAGTTTTATAGGAATGGCAGCTTTTAGATTGCCAGACTTATAGGATTGGCAGCTTTTAGATTGCCAGTTTTATAGGAATGGCAGTTGTTTAGATCGCCAGTTTTATAGGAATGGCAGTTGAGTCTGGCAGTTTTATAGGAATGGCAGTTGAGTCTGGCAGTTTTATAGGAATGGCAGTTGAGTCTGGCAGTTTTATAGGAATGGCAGTTGAGTCTGGCAGTTTTATAGGAATGGCAGCTTTTAGATTGCCAGATTTATAGGAATGGCAGCTTTTAGATTGCCAGTTTTATAGGAATGGCAGTTGAGTCTGGCAGTTTTATAGGAATGGCAGTTGAGTCTGGCAGTTTTATACGAATGGCAGTTGAGTCTGGCAGTTTTATAGGAATGGCAGTTGAGTCTGGCAGTTTTATAGGAATGGCAGTTGAGTCTGGCAGTTTTATAGGAATGGCAGTTGAGTCTGGCAGTTTTATAGGAATGGCAGTTGAGTCTGGTGCATAACTTCAAACCTTCCCTTGCCCCAGCCCTTAAGCCAGTACAAGGACGACTAAAGTGAAATGACAAGAAACCAAGTTTTTTAATAGAAAAATCATTCTTAATTAGGCAAGTCAACAAGCTGACTATTCTACATTTTTTAAGGATCTTGGAGGGTGGCGATGGCCCAGCAACCCATCGTTCCCGTTGTTGTATTTGCTTCTGCTAATTGAAAATCCTCACCTGCTCAGCCAGCCATCCCATCTGTTTGACCTCCTGGCTGGCCGGCAGCACCCGATTCAGCTCGGCCAGGCAGGCGGCAGTCAGCAGGTCGATCTGGGCGTGCAGTGCAGCGAACCAGACGTTGGCCCGTTCGGGCGTCGGGCAGCGCAGCAGGCAGGAGCGCTTGCAGCAGGGGCTGTGCAGCTCCAGGCAGCAGCGGCCGGGGTCCGGCAGGCTGAGGCCGCGGCACAGGTAGCTCAGGCGGAGCGGCACGCTGCGGCGCTCGCCTGCGCCGGCAGAGCTCCCGGCAGAGCTGGCGGCGCCTGTCGTTGACGAGGCCGAAGGAGCTGATGAAGCTGACGCCTGCGACTGCGGCGGCTGCTGCTGCTGCTGCTGCTGCTGTTGCTGCAGTTCAGTCACGATTTTTGGTTGGATGCCATGTTACTTTAAGTATTCATAATTATGCCAGTTTTTTTAAATATCAAACGTTTGTTTTGTTCTCTTTTGTGAGGAGTAAGTAGCCCAGCAACTGAGGATATGGGAGGCTGGCTGCTCAGCAACAGGATCTGGGAGGCTGACTGCTCAGCAACTGAGGATCTGGGAGGCTGACCCAGCAACTGAGGATCTGGGAGACTGGCTCAGCAACTGAGGATCTGGGAGGCTGGCCCAGCAACTGAGGATCTGGGAGGCTGGCCCAGCAACTGAGGATCTGGGAGGCTGGCCCAGCAACTGAGGATCTGGGAGACTGGCTCAGCAACTGAGGATCTGGGAGACTGGCTCAGCAACTGAGGATCTGGGAGGCTGGCCCAGCAACTGAGGATCTGGGAGGCTGGCCCAGCAACTGAGGATCTGGGAGGCTGGCCCAGCAACTGAGGATCTGGGAGGCTGGCCCAGCAACTGAGGATCTGGGAGACTGGCTCAGCAACTGAGGATCTGGGAGACTGGCTCAGCAACTGAGGATCTGGGAGGCTGGCTGCCCAGCAACTGAGGATCTGGGAGGCTGGCTGCCCAGCAACTGAGGATCTTGGAGGCTCGCCCATGGAAGGGGAAATCCCTCCCATTCCGAGCACTCACACCAGCAGGCTGAGCTGGAACTGTCTCGGCGGGGCCGCCCCAGCCAACCTCGGCCAGTGTGGCGGCTGTCGGCTTCCGGAAGTACGGCGTGACCTCCCGCAGGAATTTCACCTCCAGTTCCACAACCTTGCCGGCCTTTTTCAATGCCTTGACGGCGTCGTCGTGGCTGGCCTCGCGCAGATCCTCGCCGTTGACTGACAGAATCGCGTCGCCAACGTAGAGAGCCCCGGACTTGTCGGCCGACATGCCGGCGAAGATTTTGCTGATCAGAATCGGCATCTTGTTCTCCCGGCCGCCTTTGATGCTGATGCCCAGGCCGGTGCCCTCCTCCTTCACGATGCGCACCAGGCGCTTCTGCGAGGACGGCGCGTCCATTGGGGGTGACTGCGTTGCGGGATCTGGGCAGGGCAGTTCAAGTGGGATTTTTTAGCTGATTTGTGTCTAAAGCAATATCATACAATAATTATTGAATAAGTTTTATTGGCAATTGATTTTTTTAATGTTTAGAAGGAAATTGGCATGAAATATAGCTTTAGGAGTTAGTATAAAATTTTCCAGATATAACTATAACATTTCTAATATTTCTATTAAGCAACCTAATATTTTTGTAGAGACCTACAGTATCAACAAAGGCTTGATAGTTAATATGTTTACTATATTGGAAATGTTGACAAAATCAGCTATAATTTGTAACTGCTAAGAAACTTTTTTTGAAATAAGATGCTGTTTTAGGTGCGCTTATTTTTATATGTTTATCATCATTAGTGAACTAAAATTTGCTAAATTTATATTGTAAAACTTATATTCATATTTTTACTTTATTGAGGCAAAAAATAACTCGTAATTTTATCTATGACTATAATCTAGAATATATATAACATTTTCTTCTAAGATAAGGTCAGTACAATGTAAGTATTATATATATTTTATTCAATCTTACTATTGTATTTAATAGCAAAAATTTAGCTTTGAAATTTTTAGTATTTAAAACAATATAATTTCTTTGTTTGGTATAATACTAAAATACTTCTACAGTTTTATCAATTTGGTGGCCCATGATAAATCGATGCAATTCCTATAATCTAGACAAATTAAAATTCTAGGTAATCTAAAATTAATAGAGGAAGAAAGAAATATTTTATTAGTCTAAAATGCAAATTTACTACCTTTAGCTCCATGGTTATCATTAGCACCATTTGATATTGCATCATTTGCATCAGAGGGACCATTTGTAGACTTGAATGCATCTCCTCCTGACTTGTCCTTTGAAGTGTCCGACTTTTGCTGTCTTTGGTCATTTTGGAATGTTTGTGATGCTCCCTTTTGTGATGACTCTTGCGCTAAACTTGGCTGAAAACTTTTAGAAAAACTTCCTTCGGATTTAGATGCATCATCAGACGAGCCAACTTTTGCTAACTGGTTCTGTTTTGCACCTGATGAAGATTCTGCTCCAGCTCTTTGACTTGGAGAACTGTCAATGTCAACCTCGCCATTTTTAGTTGCATCGCTCTTTGATAAGTTTTCTGCTGCTGCTGACGCAGGTATAAAAATAATTAGAGAATCCTCGTGTAAAGATACAGTCACAGTTATCCATTTTTGTCGAACGTATATTTCTAAATCTTCAGTTAAAATACATGTATCCAATGCCATAGCAGACATGGAGTTATCCGGCTTTTACTTTGAAGAGCATTAGAGCAAACACGAAACGATACTCGAAATATACAGCGAAGTTTAAAATAAAGACTGCAATTATTTTTATAAATATATCAAGCCAACTATAAAACTTCACTAAACAGTCAGCTAGCTTTAGCAATCTGAAGCACTAAACTAAGCCGGTTCTAGAAATCAGCGGTTAAAGTTCTTGTAAAATAATTGTAATCAAATTTTTTCCAAAATTTTCGTGTAAAATATAACAAAAATTACACAAAAGTAAAGCAGTCTAAGGCTGTATTTATTTTTATTAGATCTCTTAGAGTTTTTCTTCTTCTTTTATATATTTAAAGCCCAAACATTAAGTTAACTTTCGAAGGCATCACATGGTAAGAATAAGTCCTTTTGAGCAAGTCTTTTATGCATTTCAACAAAGCTTTTTTGCAGCCCATTTGGGCTTATACCATGGACGATACGCGCTGTAACCTGTAATTAATCCAAGATATTATTGCCTAAGTTACGACGAAGCTTTTGTCTAATGTTAGCAAGGTTGGCACAAGCAGCATTTGGTCCAAAAAGCATCAATTTGGTCCATATAGAGTCTGTGAAACCCAATCGAGTTACGGCTGTGTGATGCATTAAATTTATTTAAGATAATTTCTCTGTACCAATACATGCACAGGGTGACTTCAAAAATTCAATCTGCTCAATTGTAACAAAAACAAAAAGATCTTTATTACATGGTCAACACTCCGCTTCGATCACGAGCCTAATGGCGTTCGTTAGAGTCTAGAATATATGCATGGTCCTCACTTCTGGGACTGAACTTGCTCCTCCGAAGCAGCTGTAAATGAAACATTACGTCTATTCTCACTGCTTGAGACACTCTTGTCTAAATAAAAATCTAGGGGTAAAACTACAGAGCCGTTGTATGGACAAAATTGAATGCTGCTGTGCCAGCCTTGCCAGCCAGCCAATAGACTGCAGCTCCATTACTTTGGCAAGTATATCTTGAAAGGAATTCTCAGGATGCGTGTAGGCCCAAATGGACTGCAAAAAGCTATAGCAAAAGCGATGAAGTAGTTTAAATCATAGATTTACGATTTATTTGGTCAGTCGCGAGTTCATGGTTTGTAAATTCGATACAATTCTATACTTACTTAAATAGGATGTTAGATAAACTACAGGAAAAAACGCTTAAACTTTCTCAGTGTAAACAATAAATAGCAATTCATTTGGCATGTGGCATAATGTCAGATAAATGTTGAAGAGTTTAATAGATTTATAATCAAGTCAAACGTCAGCAGACTCGCAGTTGTCATCGCCCTCTTCGTCGGTTCCGTCGCTCTCCTCTCTGGCAAGGCGTCGCCGTTTCCGTCTGCGCAATTGAGCAGTGGTGATCGGCGATCGCTTGCCGGTTTTCGGCTTCGCTTTTTTTGGCGACGCCTCCTCGTCTTCAGCCTCATCTTCATCACTAATCTCCTCTTCCTCCTCTTCCTCCTCTTCTTCTTCTTCGTCCTCCTCGAACTCGTCGATTTTTGCTCCAGCCAGTCGAAATCGTGATGAATCGTCGATCGCATCCAATCCGTCGCTTTCGCCGTCGTCATCGCCGGCCTCCTCATTGATCTGCCCGTCGGCGGCGTCTCCATCGTCGTCGGGGTCGTGCACGCGCACCTGGTGCAGGCCGGTGAGCCACACGGGACCGGCGCCCTCGGCCAGCTCGAAGGTCACCTCGTTCTGGCTGTCCAGCACAAACTCGTAGCCGAGGCTGACCGTCCGCTGACTGTCCGGATCGATGCACACTATCGGACAGGTGTCCGGCTCGTCCTGTCCGTAGCACTTGGTGCGCACGGCGATCAGGTGGACGCCGGCGGCTTTGGGACCCAGGATGCAGGCGTTCACCTTCAGCACGTGCTGCATGAAGTCGGCGTCGGCGGCGGCCTCGCCGTTCAACTCGGCCACCTCGTCTTCGTTGCCATTCGGCGTCAGATTTTTTTCATCGTTAATTTTTGTCCTGTCAGCAGTTTTTTTATTGCCATTTCCGTCGCCATGGTGACGCTTGGAATTCTCGCGCTTCTCAATGCCGGCAGTGTAGCACCGCTCCGGCTCCCAGCTGTACCTGGCTTTGGCCGCAGTGAGCTGGCAGTTCCAGAAGTAGAATGACACCTGCTGCCGGGCAGCAGACTGCTGCAGACTGTTGCTGATGCACTGGGCGAGTTCTGCCGACATGGCTGATGAATGAAGCTACGATGACTTAGAGCAATTTTCTTGCCTTATGGCATAGTATTTATACTTCGGCATCTGGATGAGAGAAGGTTTTGCCGTTCCATTCTGATTGGCTGAAATCAGTTTGTCGGTCTAGAGGTCACGTGACGTACATTATTTCAGTCTGAGTTGATTTCTAATCAATAAGCAAGCTGTACTTGAATTGCGCAATCTAAAAATATACAAAAATATGAAAAAAATATTCTTGATCAACTTTTAAATGGATTCATATGCATGAATGAGCAGTCAATGCTATAGACAGGTAAAAAAGGGAATACCTGCTTTCATAATCAAAAAATGACAAAAATCGACAATCCAAATCAATGATTACTCCTCGTTTCTCTGGATGAAATTCAATTTGCTCATACTTTTGCTTGAAGAAACCTGTCGTTTATTTCGAATTTAAAGAAAAAAGCTACGTGTTGCTAGGTTCTACAGAAGACAAAACGGTTGCTAAAAAACTGCATTGCATTTCCTTATAATTAAATAATAAAACTATTATGCAGTTGAGAAGTCATTACAACCTACTATAGCTAACACAATATATGCACCTGATAATACTCAATTCTTTACTTTGAATCTACCTGCGTGTAGAAGTACATTGGATATAGAAGCATTTGCTTTTTGAGCTAAGAAATCCTGAAAGCCTCGCCAATCTTCATGAAACCTTTGCCAATCTTCATGAAACCTTTGTCAATCTTCATGAAACCTTTGCCAATCTTCATGAAACCTTTGTCAATCTTCATGAAACCTTTGCCAATCTTCATGAAACCTTTGCCAATCTTCATGAAACCTTTGTCAATCTTCATGAAACCTTTGCGAATCTTCATGAAACCTTTGCCAATCTTCATGAAACCTTTGCGAATCTTCATGAAACCTTTGCGAATCTTCATGAAACCTTTGCCAATCTTCATGAAACCTTTGCGAATCTTCATGAAACCTTTGCGAATCTTCATGAAACCTTTGTCAATCTTCATGAAACCCTCGCCAATCTTCATGAAACCTTTGCAAATCTTCATGAAACCTTTGCCAATCTTCATGAAACCTTTGCGAATCTTCATGAAACCTTTGTCAATCTTCATGAAACCTTTGTCAATCTTCATGAAACCTTTGTCAATCTTCATGAAACCTTTGTCAATCTTCATGAAACCCTCGCCAATCTTCATGAAACCCTCGCCAATCTTCATGAAACCTTTGCAAATCTTCATGAAACCTTTGCCAATCTTCATGAAACCTTTGCGAATCTTCATGAAACCTTTGCGAATCTTCATGAAACCTTTGTCAATCTTCATGAAACCTTTGTCAATCTTCATGAAACCTTTGTCAATCTTCATGAAACCCTCGCCAATCTTCATGAAACCTTTGCGAATCTTCATGAAACCCTCGCCAATCTTCATGAAACCCTCGCCAATCTTCATGAAACCCTCGCCAATCTTCACGAAACCCTCAAATCTTATTAAAATATTCGGAACGCAAGCTAATGCAATGGAACTGTTTTATGGGTTTAGTAGCTGCATCTAAATGTCCTTAACGAACGCTCCTGTTCTCAAAGCATGCTAGATCGAGCTTCCGACTGCCCTTGAACAGCGCTGGGCTAGACTTCCATCTCGGCCCGGGACACGCGATCCTCGTGCCCCAGCGTGAGTCGGACTCGCTGCCTCTCGGCTGTGGCCGCCCGACTCGACTGCTGATCGAAGTCGATCTGCACCAGCAGAGTCTGCAGGCCATAGACAGCGATCAGGGCCAGGGCGATCATTGCCGCCAGGGTCATCAGCGGCAGGGCCGCGATTATTATTGACACTGAGGGTTTCAGTATAGGATATTTGGAGCTATTCGCATTTTCTGCAGGTCATGGACTCCTGCCTAACAGGTGGCAGGTTCTATTCTAGAGGTCATGGACTCCTGCCTAACAGGTGGCAGGTTCTATTCTGCAGGTCATGGACTCCTGCCTAACAGGTGGCAGGTTCTATTCTGCAGGTCATGGACTCCTGCCTAACAGGTGGCAGGTTCTATTCTGCAGGTCATGGACTCCTGCCTAACAGGTGGCAGGTTCTATTCTGCAGGTCATGGACTCCTGCCTAACAGGTGGCAGGTTCTATTCTGCAGGTCATGGACTCCTGCCTAACAGGTGGCAGGTTCTATTCTGCAGGTCATGGACTCCTGCCTAACAGGTGGCAGGTTCTATTCTGCAGGTCATGGACTCCTGCCTAACAGGTGGCAGGTTCTATTCTGCAGGTCATGGACTCCTGCCTAACAGGTGGCAGGTTCTATTCTGCAGGTCATGGACTCCTGCCTAACAGGTGGCAGGCTCTATTCTAGAGGTCATGGACTCCTGTCTAACAGGTGGCAGGTTCTATTCTAGAGGTCATGGACTCCTGTCTAACAGGTGGCAGGTTCTATTCTAGAGGTCATGGACTCCTGTCTAACAGGTGGCAGGCTCTATTCTAGAGGTCATGGACTCCTGTCTAACAGGTGGCAGGCTCTATTCTAGAGGTCATGGACTCCTGTCTAACAGGTGGCAGGCTCTATTCTAGAGGTCATGGACTCCTGTCTAACAGGTGGCAGGTTCTATTCTAGAGGTCATGGACTCCTGTCTAACAGGTGGCAGGTTCTATTCCAGAGGTCATGGACTCCTGTCTAACAGGTGGTAGGTTCTATTCTGCAGGTCATGGACTCCTGTCTAACAGGTGGAAGGTTCTATTCTAGAGGTCATGGACTCCTGTCTAACAGGTGGAAGGTTCTATTCTAGAGGTCATGGACTCCTGTCTAACAGGTGGCAGGTTCTATTCTAGAGGTCATGGACTCCTGTCTAACAAGTGGCAGGTTCTATTCTAGAGGTCATGGACTCCTGTCTAACAGGTGGCAGGTTCTATTCTAGAGGTCATGGACTCCTGTCTAACAGGTGGCAGGTTCTATTCTAGAGGTCATGGACTCCTGTCTAACAAGTGGCAGGTTCTATTCTAGAGGTCATGGACTCCTGTCTAACAGGTGGAAGGTTCTATTCTAGAGGTCATGGACTCCTGTCTAACAGGTGGTAGGTTCTATTCTGCAGGTCATGGACTCCTGTCTAACAGGTGGAAGGTTCTATTCTAGAGGTCATGGACTCCTGTCTAACAGGTGGAAGGTTCTATTCTAGAGGTCATGGACTCCTGTCTAACATGTGGATGCTTTATCTCCAATGGCGGTAAAATTCAGACACACCAAGCTAATTTTTAAATAAATTTGAGTCAGCCTTACCAAAAAATGATGCCATTGAAGCCGCGAGACCAATTGCTGCTAAATTACCGAACAGAATTTGCACCCAAGCATGGTTATACAGTTAGCGATTCCACCAGCTCATAGTAGGGCCATCTGCAACTATGCAGCTAAGTAATGTTTCACCATTCAGGATTAGTAAGTACTAAAAATAATATATCATCTTTCAGTTTTTAAGAAGACCTAAGCATTCAATTTAATACACGGCCAAACATATTCAACCCATGCTTCGGCGACTGTCTATGGCCAAAACCGTGAATGGGGAGAGCATTGAATTCAAGACATCGAGCAGTAAAATTTAGACTTGAGAAATTTTTTAAACAATAGACAGACGAATTGTGTATTTTGTGACGCAGAAAGCGAAAAAGTGATAGAGTGAATTAGCATTCTGTGTTGCACATAGCGAACAAGTCGAAACTAAAACTGTTAAGAAACTGTCAGACCGCATTTGTGCTCAATCAGATGTTTTCACGGGCGGGCCAACAGAGAGGCAGGAAGCGCAGTGTGTGAGCAAATCGTGATGACATTCAAGCCTGACTCCGCAATTCTCTGCAGTGTACCATGGAACGCCAATCCTGTTATATTTATTTGGTCTGATGGGCTCCCAGCTCCATTTACAAGCCATATGAGTATGACTTGTGTTAATTTAACTGTTCTCTGTGTCTTAAACACAATGTCAGTGTCTTTACCCGTCCCTGGTTACCCGTCCCTGTGCCATAGACCAGACGGTGTTTTGACCATAGACGAAAGTAAAAGTATTGGTTGAATATGATTGCCATTGTCCTAAAATGAATGCTTGAATTCCAAAATAAAATCATCAACGGATCATAATTGGGTCTCCATGTCTGCTAGGGCCGTAGACTAAGGCATCACTCTAATTTAAGCTTCTAGGCTGGCCATAAAAGCCAATGTGAGAAGCTTTGCAACTCGCTAAAGCGCGAAAATCGACTACTGAACTCAATTTTGCCAGTAGTCTCTGGAGTGCATGCATTATTCTTAGTTTGTTAGTCCCAATTTCTCGATTGCCGAAATAAAGTGGCCTATCTAGGGAGCATAAGATCTATGGCTGCTATTGCTATTCGCATGAAAGCTATATTTTGATGTAAAAAATACGTTTCAGTTCTTAAAACAATGCCAAAAAATTCAACAAAAGGATAAGAAGGTGCTTACAAAGTACTAGAATACGATGTCGATGGCTGTTATTCATTAATTTTGCTATTATTTATTAGTAAAGTCGAAGTGCAATAAATAAGACAGTACTAGAATTATTAATAACTAGGCCGGAGTACACAGAACATGCAAATTACTATTCGGTGCGAGTCTACGGTATTTATAAGTGAAGTAAAAATAGGATTGCTGATTTTGCTGTGCATTCAATTGCATTTAGTTGACAGTTGATTAAATTGATAAAAACCACAGAGTCAAGCAGTAAAAGCCAAAGTGCAAATGTGGTAAACCCTGCAGCAAGTACATTAGGTCCTTTTGGCCGCCGGTTTTCGCTTTTTCGGCGACGCGACCGGACGTTGTTGATCGGTTTTGGAAGCTCGAGCTACGCGCTTAGCAACTGGACGAGCAGCTTCCTCTTCTTCATCTTCATCTTCATCTTCATCTTCATCATCTTCCTCGTTCAAGTCAACAGACCCATCGACGGATTCTTCGTCAATTTCATCGGCGTCATCGTCGCAGTCGGCCTCGCCGTCGTCGTCGGGGTCGTGCACGCGCACCTGGTGCAGGCCGGTGAGCCACACGGGACCGGCGCCCTCTGCCAGCTCGAAGGTCACCTCGTTCTGGCTGTCCAGCACGAACTCGTAGCCGAGGCTGACCGTCCGCTGACTGTCCGGATCGATGCACACTATCGGACAGGTGTCCGGCTCGTCCTGTCCGTAGCACTTGGTGCGCACGGCGATCAGGTGGACGCCGGCGACTTTGGGACCCAGGATGCAGGCGTTCACCTTCAGCACGTGCTGCATGAAGTCGGCGTCGGCGACGGCCTCGCCGTTGCTGTGATGACCATTTTGATCGGCGCCTTTGGTCTGCTCTTCGCCTTTGCCTTCGGCTTCCTTCGCCTTTTCACCGTCGCTGCCATTTCGCTCGTCGTGCTGACCAACTTGACGCTTTGGACGGTCGTCCTTGCCGTTTGCGGATAATGTCGTCGCTCTCTCCGGCTCCCAGCGATACTTGGGATTGGCCTCGGCCAGCTGGCAGCTCCAGAAGTGAAACGACATCTGCTGCTGCGATTGAATGTCCCGCTGAGTATCGGCGCCAAACTGAACGTCTACCAATGACATTGTCCAATGTTTCACTTATAGCAGCTAAGGACTTTGTTAGAAATTCTCCGAGAGTCAAGCTGAATCTGGCGCGTAAGTGAAGAGAAAGTTAAGAAGAAAGCTGAATCTTTTATACATGTGGGTTGGGAGGGTTTGGCCCAATGATAGTGACACAGTGCGTGTATCAGATGATTATTGTGACGCAACAGGGCCCAGAAGTTAGGAGGTGGGTTGGGGTGGTTGGTTCTGAGCTATAGGCTGGGACCCTATAAAGCTGCATGTTGCAAGCTGATGAGTTGCAGTCATCACTTTTATGGCTATAAGTTTGTACATCTTCAGTGGAAAAGCTATTTTTCAATTGAACTCACGATGGAAATGAAGTCTGACATTGATTTTTAATAAAGTCTGTGGCCTGGACCAGCCTGGACCATCAGTTGTCGTTTGATCCACGTCCATTTAGCACACACAGATCAGCGCGTGTACGTGCTTGGCGGCGGCATGAAAGTCAGTGCACTCTAGCTATACCACCTGAGTGAATGCGTGCCTGCCTATGCAAGTCCGAGAACGGAATTCGTATCTGATCGTTGGTGAGTGTGCTTAAAGCTCATTCACACTGCCATCAAATCACAGGAAAACAAAGGAATCAAATTTAGTGTTACAAAAAGTTGTGGGATCAAACGAAATTTAGCGTTGCGAACTCAAGGGAATCGAAATGACCAGTCAGTTGGCTGGCTGAAAAGCGCAAGCCAGAGCTGTCACACTCTCTCAGTGACAGGTTGAATGGCGGTCGGTGGCACTGTCGCCGGTCAAAAAGGGACCAACGAGCAGGAAGCAGCGACAAACATTGCGCGGACACATCACCGCAACCAAGGTGGAATTAGGCCAACGGCGGTTATCGAGAAAGATGGAACGCACGTGACTATAGAAACTGGCGCAGGCCAATGACGCGGATGACACACTTAACTGGCAACATGGCAATGGGTTCCCTTGAAAGAGACACCATTAACCCCCTCCCTCCGTTACTCTTGTTTACAATGGTTTCGTTTTAAACCTTCAAAAGTCTTCAGCGTTTTGCTGGATGAATAGCTACATGTATTCGTACTCGTACATCGACAGTTCGTACTGGAGTTGTGCCATAGACAATAGCACAGGGGCACAAACGCGCGAATTCTGACCAACGTGTGGCCTGAAAAATCGAAGGACAACGATTTGTAAATATATGATTTCTTAATAGAAGAATAGGAACAAGAAATAAAAACAGGTGACCGGACATTTTGTCAACCGGCATTTTGTCAACCGGCATTTCGTCAACCAGACATTACGAAAGATGTAATTGTAGCTGAATATATAGCTGCACCAGCCAGAGAATGTGAGAAGTAGTAACGCGATTTCAAAATTGTTTAACACTTCTTCTTGGAAGTAGATTTTCGTGAGGAATTTTCGTAAATTCCTCAATGGTGTCGCAATACTCGTACCATGGTACCTGAAACACCATGCACATGGTTTCAATATATTTTCTATGATGAAAAAACTCTTAAAACTTAAAACTTTAACTTAAATATGTTAACCTTAACGGCTAACATGACGGACGAATATTTTTGGCTTGAACCAAATGTCCGGTTGCTGTAATGTCTGGTTGACAAAATACCATGCAGTTAACGAAATGCCGGTTGACGAAATGCCGGTTGACAAATGTCCTGGAACCAAAGAAAAAGTTTTCGTTTCTCAGAAAATGGAGGTTATAGGCTTTACGGAAAATTTATAGACAAAAAGCTATAAATTAAAGACAGGCAGATTATGCTTGTCTTTATTATGACTACGTAGCTCGTAAATTTTTATTACTTCAATTGATAGCAAAGCAATTAGCTTTTCTGCTAAGCTTTTTTGCGAAAATCTTATACTGTGTTTTACCTACATATAGACAAATACCTACACCCAACACGAGTGACCTACGAGCACAACTGAGGCGTTGTCAAATATTTTTAGAAAAATAAACTAAAACTAGCGATTATGGATTTGCTTATCATTGTCTACTATTTAGGTTTGTAACCCGTATCGAGGAATATTAGGTCCTTCTTAGAAAATCCATAATCCAAAGGCACCAAAGTGCACATTGGTGAATTTAAAATAATTTTAAATGTACAACACAGCCGTATTTTATTAACTAGCAGGCGGTGTAGCGTAGCTGTATAAGATTTTGGAATTTGGGGAGCTCAGGGTGGTTGTTGTTAGGACATTAGAATGTCAACAAAAGAGCCTCATTTAAAAAATCAATGCGAAAAATACAAAATTCGCCGTATGTCTTAGATACTCTACTTTAGCTAGCCTAGGTACTATTATTCATTCCGTCGTCTGCCGGAGTATTGTATTAAAATATTTAAATTACGAGCTATAGTTTTTCAGCCTTTTAGCTAAATACTTTACCATTATTTACATTTTAAA
Organism: Macrostomum lignano; assembly: GCA_002269645.1. Classification (NCBI taxonomy): domain Eukaryota; kingdom Metazoa; phylum Platyhelminthes; family Macrostomidae; genus Macrostomum; species Macrostomum lignano. The sequence goes on from NIVC01000722.1 coordinate 57,910, forward strand.
ATGTTTTTAAAAGCGATTTAGGCAAAGTATGCAAATTAAGCGAGGTGTAAGATTTCTTGTTTGCAACATATGTTTATCTGCGTTAGAAAACCTGTTTTTTTAAAACAATGATTTAATCACCTGATCGAAGTCGACAAATTATGAAGAATGTAAATTTTATTAAGGTATCAGGCGTATAGCTGACTTGCCTTTCAGCCTAGCTAAAAATTTACTTACTGTACGTTTTAATCACTAAAATGTTTAGTGATAATTTCATCGGACAATGATAATGCATCTGATAATGTCAGATGCAGGACACTTCGTCAGAATACACATTTGTTAGGTTTTTGTCCAGACATTTTTGTCCGACTAAGGAGTGATACATTTCTTCCAAGGAACAATTTTTCGAAAATTTCGAAGATGGGCTAAGTAACTACAGTCTAAAACAATCAATGTATAAAAGCGAGACTTAAAATTTAAATTTCAACTTGCAGGTTGTAAAAGGCCTGTAATATAGACATTAATACTAGGCCTAATAGCCTAGGCCTGTGACCTATAACTGCTAGGCCCGCCCTTCTTATGTAAATTTAATTATTATCAACCATTGATTTAGGACTTTGGGTATCCATCAAAAGGTATAAGGTCATCTATTAAAATCTTTCTTATAGACTTACAATGTAAGCATTATATAACATAGGTCATTATATAACATAATTTAAATAAAATTGATATAGGCCTATCTACCTCTACTACTTGTTTTTTGTATGTTGTCATCAATAGGCCTATTGAGACTAGTCCTAAAAGCTAGTCCTATAAATTATTGTCATAGGGGCCTAATTTTGTTTGGTAAAAAGGCTTTATAATACTAGAATTTTATGGATCCTAGTCATTTTGTCAACTGCCATTTCGTCAACTGGACACATCGTCAACCCGTTCCCCATATTGGTCGTTTCGTCAACCAACCAATAGGATACTTTCAAAGCTTGGTTATTTCGTCAACTGTTCAATGGGACAATGTCAACTTTTGGTCACTTCGTCAACTGCCAATAATACACGCCCCGCATGCAGCCCTCCTCCTTTCTCATTCTGGGCTTGGGACCAGACAATGGTGGAGTTACTGCCACAAAGATACAGTTTGTATGGTAAAAAAGGAAAATGCAAGTTGCACAAAATCACAAACATGGTTCAAGTTACAGAGACAGGGCACGTTGTCAGTTTGGGGGTGGGTGCGAAGATGGATTGAGAGAACAGGTGTCAGCGCAAGGGGCCCTGGTTCAAGTTACAGAGGGCCTTTTCATATTGCTTGTTCTGGTTCTAGAACCAGAACCAATTCGTGAAGTATAACTTTTTGTCTCCATAACTAGAGGAAGATATGTGCTATAAAGTTTTTATTATTGAATGACAATCGCCAAGAAGAAAGTGAAAATTGTGCTAAGTGGGGTTGTTAAGGCAGTCAAACATTCAACAGAATTAAATAGTTATACTGCTGTTTTTCTTGGAAGATCCGAACCGATTCTGATTCTGGAATCGGTAATATGAAAAGCCTCAGAGATAGGGCACATTGTCAGTTTGGGGGTGGGTGCGAAGATGCATTGAGAGAAGTCAGTTGGTTCATCGGTGGTTCTTTTTGTGGTGAATTCAGAAGTTGTCGAAGAAGAAGGTGGAAAGCATGAAAGATTGATCTTGCCTTTGTAGTGGCATGCTTGCTGCATATGTATACAAATTAATAGAGAACATTCCGGGAAATCTGGGAGTTTCTGGAATAATACCCGATAATAACAAAGGTAATAAGTGGATATATGACATGCGTTAGTTGATGTACATAGGTTATTTGCAAACTGTAGACGAAGTAACTAACATTCTCAGGTTATTTCGTCAACTGACTAATGAACCAATCTAAAACCTTGGTCGTTTCGTCAACTGCAAGTGAGACCACCTTAAAATGTTAGTCAATTCGTTAACCCAGTTGACAAACTAGCAGTTGACAAAATTACCAGCACCCAATTTTATAATGCCAAAAATAGCTTATTTTATTAGACAAATTTATAATATAAGAGTAATTATTACCAAGTTTTTTTATATGGTCATTCTTTCAAGATTCTTAGACAAGTCATTATGCACTTGTGCCTACTTGTCAAATTCATATAGGCTTATACACCAAAAATGGGCTTATTTGTATACTCTTAAACTAAGGTGTATATATGCTTATATACATTTGTATGCTTCTAAGTTATCCTATTTTTTCCCTTCCCCAAGCAAGAATTCTATCTTAGTCATTATTGGCTTAATCTTATTAAATTTTCTAAGATATAAAAATTTTTATTTTATAAAAAGCTATAGACATAAATAATGAGTTTTCTATTAGCAATCTATCCCTTTCTATTAGGAAGGCAAGGAAAAAAGCAGTTAATTTGTAAATAATCTAAGGTTTAAACCTTTATTGTTAATTAAAGCATTAGTGCACTAGTTCTAAAAGCCTAACCTTCTAACTAGTAGGGAATCTAGAGTTTCATTTTAAAAGGGGTGGTCCAAGTTTAAGGTGCCAATACAAGTATAAGGGGCACTAATTTTTAACTTAGGGGTACAAAAATGCATATAGAAAGCAAAAAATCAAGCTCAAAAGCACAAAAAATGCATGTATTGGATTAAAAGTCAAGCTTAAACATGCAAAAAGGTGTTTGGGGGCAAAAAATCTAGTTTAAAGGGTGCAAACTTAGGTTTTTAGAGGGTGCAATATATTTTATTGAGCTATTTTGAGGGGATAGCTGCTTTCCCCTATCTGCCCCCTCCTTAAATCTGCCCTTGCTTCTAACCTAAGATATTTGACTTCAGTACTTACTATAAGCTTTGATATCTATTAAAGCTTCACTTTAAATCATAGTTTAACAGTTATTTTATTTCTTTCCCATTAATAAAGACAACAAAGAAATGAAAAAAAAATCCCTAAGATCCCCTAGGAAATTTGGTTCAAAGCAAGCAATTCTAAGGCAACTCTAATGACTCTTTGGCAAATATTTAATAACTCTAAGGCTGTAAAGTCGTTAAAAGTGTGCTTAAGTTGCAAATCCAATTTAAAGACACAATTTTATAAGAACCAATTTTTCCTTTGGTTCTATAAATCCCCTTATTCAAAATAAAATTGACACTAACAAAGATGTTTTCTATAAATCTCTTTTCTAAAAGTAATACAAGGACATAACAAAAAAGCTTTTATAAGATAGTAGACATTCCCTTTAAATATAAAGCATCTCCTTAGATAGCAAGCATCACTAAATAGAAAGAATTCCTAGATCAATGGTATGTATAGGATTTTCCATTAGGGGGAAAGTGCAAACAGACTAGGAGTATTATCTGTACCAACAAGTTACAACAATAAAGGACCTTTTTGGTATTCTCTCTGGCTAGTTGCCTCTGGCAAAACCTCTATCAATCCCCTTCCAGCAATTAGGGAAGCCATGGCCTTTTGGCCCTCTTCTATATATGCTATTGCCCTAGATAGCTAGCACCCCTACCAGATAGCAAGTGTATCTCCCAAGAGCAAGCAACACTAAATAGCAAGCACTCCCAATAGCAAGCAGCCCTAGAAAGTAAGATCTTTTATATAGCAAGCATCTTCCAAATAGCAAGCATCTCTCCTAACAGCAAGTATCCCTAGAAAGTAAGCATCTCCCAATAGCAAGCAACCTTTAGCAGCATACCCTCCAAAATAGTAAGTATCCCCTCAATAGCAAGCATCTTCCCAATAGCAAGTATGAGTATCTCTAGATAGCAAACATCCCCTAATAATAAGCATCCCTAAATAGCAAGCATCCCTAAAAAGCAAACACTCCTTATATAACAAGCATCTTCCCAATTACTTACAAAAAGATTAACTTGCATATTCAAATTCAAATATAAGTAGAGTTTTTTTAGAAATATAATCTAATTTAAATAACGATATTTTTAATCATAAAATATATTATGCACAAAATTAAAATAGCTAAAGATTTAAGTGAATAAAGTTTAAAAATACATTCATAAGCTTCTAATTCTAGAATTATGAAGCTATTATAATAATAGCCACACTTAAAAGGGTAATAGTCATTTTAGCAATCTAGACACTTTGAACTAGTTTAAGAAAAACTAACTATTTTGATAATCAGCAGTTACTATATTAGCAAAAATAGGGACATTTATAAAACAATCCTATAATCTATATAAATGAACAAATGGTATTGTTTAATAAATAAAATTCAATTCAAAAATATTTTTTATTTACAACATAAGATCAACTATATAAAACTCATAAGACACAAAAGGTAATTTTATAGGTGTAGTCAAATGCTTTAATTTTCTAGTATAGTTTAGTAATTTAGAGGCCTTGGCATTAATTTATTAGGTGATTTGTATTGTTGTATTGAGAGCCAAAGGAGAAAATGTGACTTGGTTTATGAGATTTGACTCTTTTATTCAAGTTTGATTTTTAGATATATAAGCTAAGCATTGTATTTTACATATATATAGCAGTAAAAATTGAAAAAACAGGTTGCCATTTTCATTTTTATGAGATAATTACAATTTGGTCTAAGGTAACCAAGTCATTCTTTCTGCCTTTGGCTCTAGGTTCAACTATGCAAACACAGTAAGTCAATGTTAGGGTCACTAGGCTACTCTAGGTATTGCAACATATTGGGAAAATAATGCTGTAGTTATTTGTTTAGCACTAGAAAGAAACACAAACTTTCTTTTTCTATCTTTCTAGTACTAGACATTAATAAAGGCCATGGTAAGATTAAATAAGAGCTACTCTACTATGCAATATTCTTAAAATGCATTGATTTTAGATAAAAAATATAAAATAACATGAGGAGTATTTAGCCTGTTAATAAAGCAAGTTTAAAATATTTAAATAGCTGTACCCTTTTTATTATATCTGCATTTTTATAAATCATATATGGCATATTACTAGTGTTTGTCAAAAATAAAAATATGCTTATATTAGAAGGCAGTTATAATCAAAATTTTTCTTAATCATATCCATATCTATGCTTAATTTTTTTCTTGTAGCCTATCTGTAGCTTTGTAGTTAATTTCATATAACTTCCCATGGCTATGTACCTATAAATGACCTTCATGGGCTCTTTATGCTAGCTTGGTCTGAATTATTCTTAACTTTAGCCTCCACTACCCCAACCATAAAAAGTGCATGTGGCATAAAAAATCTGTTGCTTGAGTCCCAAACCCTAGTGACTTTGTATATTCTTTATATTATATTTTTGAAAGATAATTTGACATTGTATAACCCTATACTTTGCAGACTATGAGTTAATTATTTGTCAGTTGAACTAATCAAACTTGCCTACAATGGCACAGCAAAAGCATGCATTCTCTGGCAGCACTGTGTATGCCGAACAGTTTAAGTAAGTTGATTATTTTTTACTATATTATTAAATTAACAGTAGTACTTTTTACCCACTTCAACATTGCTGTGCCCGAATATTATAAGCGCGCACTATCACAGGCGCGCAATAGCACAAGCGCGCAATGTCATAAGCGCGCAATATCATGAGCTTGTGCTACTGCGCTCCTATATGATAATGCGCGCTCCGCAATGTGTCCCTGGTATGTGAGCTGAGCTCTAGCAATGAATAAGCACAAACCTATCTGGCGCCATTCGCAGCGAGAGCACCCTAGTTGACAACCTGCTGGTTCTGTTTAACGACGTTGTCTCAACTACGGCGGCCGCCGCCGCTCGCGGTGGCGGCTCCTCCAGCTCGCAATCGACAACGCCGCCGGCTTTCGCCAGTGCCGGCAGCTCAGCCGAGGATTGCCAGCTGCACCAGCACCATCTCAACCAGCAGCTGCAGCAGCAGCAGAACAATCATCATGGCAGTTGCGGATTGCAGCAGCACCAGAGCCAGAGGCGGCTGCACTATGAGCAGGTGCGATGGGCCAAGTTCGATCAGCTGAGCGCCAGCGATCTGGTCGCTGAATCGGCTGCTTATCACGATGAGGCATCGACACCCCTGCTGCTGCTGCTGGGCCTTGATCAGGTTTGTGTCACGGCCAGTGGATCATTCATTTCATGCTACTTTTTTCGGGATCAGATCGCCTGTGTATGGTGGCTGCTAACATCACAGGTCCCAGATTCTAGATGCTGAATCCCAAATCCCCAATGTGTGGGATCCTGAATTCCAAAATCCCTAATGAGTGGGATGCTGAATCCCAAATTCCCAGTGTGTGGGATGCTAAATCCCAAAATCCCTAATGAGCGGGATGCTGAATCACAAATCCCAATGTGCAATATGCTGAATCACAAATCCCAATGTGGGATGCGGCATAATAATCCATTTCCCTAATTTGATGGTGCTTATTTATCAGACTCCCTTTTTCGCTCCCATTGGCTTAGTATTGACGGTTAATACCAGTAGAACCCGAAAATGAACCAACGAAGCCCCATTTCAACTGCAGGGTCTGCAAGTCTGGCTGCTCAGGCCTGGCGGGGATGCTCAGCTGGCCATGCGGCTCGGGCATTGTCCGGCCCGAGTCGCCTGTCTGCTGCCGAGTCCGCGCGGCTCTCAAGATGCCGCCTCGGATCGCTACCGGGCCCAGCGGCCCCTCCTGGCCGTCTGCTGGGCCCGGCCGGGCTCGGACAATTCGGCCAATTTCATATCATTGCGCAGCCACGAATCCGTCCGCGAGGCGGCCAGCGAAGCCGCCGAACCAATTCAACAGATTGTGGCCAGCAGGCGGCGAGTTGTGCTGGCGCACGGCGGCGCGGAGCCTCGAGTCCTGGTGCTCGGCGCTCACGATCTGGCCAAATTGGCCGTGCTGTCCGGCCTGTGCTGTCCGGCTGGCTCGCTTCCGCTGGCTCTGTCCGACCGTTGGCTGGCTTACGCCGATCGGGCTCTGCGTCCGCAGCGTCGCTCGGTGCACCAGCTGGCTAGCGAAGCTCTGGACGCTCCGCCAATGACGTCGGTGCTGCGTTCGGTGACGGCGTTTTTCAGCGGAGGCGGCGGCGGTGGTGGCAGCAGCGGTAGTAGCGGAACCGGTTCCGGCGGCGGAAGTGGAGGCGGATCTGGCGGAAAAAGTGGCGGACAATCCGGCGTTGTTACTGTGCTGGATCTGGGCCGGCTGAGCAGCGGGGCCATTGTCAGGTGCGCTTGTTAGATTGCTAGTCTATATGCGGTGGATTGATAGTTTATATGCGGTGGATTGCTAGTCTATATGCGGTGGATTGCTTGTCTATATGCGGTGGATTGCTAGTCTATATGCTGTGGATTGCTAGTCTATGTGCGGTGGATTGCTAGTCTATATGTGGTGGATTGCTAGTCTATATGCGGTGGATTGCTAGTCTATATGCTGTGGATTGCTAGTCTATATGCGGTGGATTGCTAGTCTATATGCTGTGGATTGCTAGTCTATATGCTGTGGATTGCTAGTCTATATGCTGTGGATTGCTAGTCTATGTGCGGTGAATTGCTAGTCTATATGCTGTGGATTGCTAGTCAATGTGCGGTGGATTGATAGTCTATGTGCGGTGGATTGATTGCTAGTCTATATACGGTGGATTGCTAGTCTATATGCTGTGGATTGCTAGTCTATATGCGGTGGATTGCTAGTCTCTATGCGGTGGATTGCTAGTCTATATGCTGTGGATTGCTAGTCTATGTGCGGTGGATTGCTAGTCTATATGCGGTGGATTGCTAGTCTATATGCGGTGGATTGCTAGTCTATGTGCTGTGGATTGCTAGTCTATATGCGGTGGATTGCTAGTCTATATGCGGTAGATTGCTAGTCTATATGCGGTGGATTGCTTGTCTATATGCGGTAGATTGCTAGTCTATATGCGGTGGATTGCTAGTCTATATGCGGTAGATTGCTAGTCTATATGCGGTGGATTGCTTGTCTATATGCGGTGGATTGCTAGTCTACATAACAATGGATTGCTAGTCTGTATGCTGTGGATTGCTAGTCTATATGCGGTGGATTGCTAGTCTATATGCGGTGGATTGCTAGTCTATATGCTGTGGATTGCTAGTCTATATGCGGTGGATTGCTAGTCTATATGCGGTGGATTGCTAGTCTATATGCGGTGGATTGCTAGTCTATATGCGGTGGATTGCTAGTCTATATGCGGTGGATTGCTAGTCTACATAACAATGGATTGCTAGTCTATATAAAATGGACTGCTAGTCTATATACAATGGATTGCTAGTCTATATAAAATGGATTGCTAGTCTATATACAATGGATTGCTAGTCTATATAAAATGGATTGCTAGTCTATATAAAATGGATTGCTAGTCTATATAAAATGGACTGCTAGTCTATATACAATGGATTGCTAGTCTATATAAAATGGATTGCTAGTCTATATAAAATGGATTGCTAGTCTATATACAATGGATTGCTAGTCTATATAAAATGGATTGCTAGTCTATATAAAATGGATTGCTAGTCTATATACAATGGATTGCTAGTCTATATACAATGGATTGCTAGTCTATATAGAATGGATTGCTAGTCTATATAGAATGGATTGCTAGTCCCACAGATTGCTAACTATATACATACGACTATATTAAATATATGCTATTGATTACTAATCTACACCATGGATTGCTAATTTATGCACTGGATTGCTAATTGGGTTGCTAATCTATGCATTGGATTGCTAATCTATGCATTGGATTGCTAATCTATACATTGGATTGCTAATCTATGCATTGGATTGCTAATCTATGCATTGGATTGCCAATCTATACATTGGATTGCTAATCTATGCATTGGATTGCTAATCTATGCATTGGATTGCCAATCTATACATTGGATTGCTAATCTATGCATTGGATTGCTAATCTATACATTGGATTGCTAATCTATGCATTGGATTGCCAATCTATACATTGGATTGCTAATCTATGCATTGGATTGCTAATCTATGCATTGGATTGCTAATCTATACATTGGATTGCTAATCTATACATTGGATTGCCAATCTATACATTGGATTGCTAATCTATGCATTGGATTGCTAATCTATGCATTGGATTGCTAATCTATGCATTGGATTGCTAATCTATGCATTGGATTGCTAATCTATGCATTGGATTGCTAATCTATGCATTGGATTGCTAATCTATACATTGGATTGCTAATCTATGCATTGGATTGCTAATCTATACATTGGATTGCAAATCTATACATTGGATTGCTAATCTATACATTGGATTGCAAATCTATACATTGGATTGCTAATCTATGCATTGGATTGCTAATCTATGTATTGGATTGCTAATCTATGCATTGGATTGCTAATTTATGCACTGGATTGCTAATCTATACATTGGATTGCTAATCTATGCATTGGATTGCTAATCTATGCATTGGATTGCTAATCTTTGCATTGGATTGCTAATCTTTGCATTGGATTGCTAATCTATACCATAAATTCGATGTATTTGCATAGTTATTCATTGAGTAAAACAAATTTTTCTGTAGTAGTTGTAACATTACTACTAAACAAGTAGTAAAGACATCAATTTAACACCAGCGCTCCCTAAACCCGCCACCGCAGAGATCCTCACGAATCGAGCGTTACAGCGGCGGCCATGGTGGCCCACTTTGTTGCCCACGCCGGCCCGCTGGCCTGGCTAGCCTGGGACCCGGCCGGCGGCCTGCTACTCACGGCCGACACTTCCGCTCGCTACTTTCACGTGTTCCGCCTTCAGGCGCATCCGCTCAGCTGCACGGCCACCTCTGTGCAGCTTCTGTACAGGCTTTACCGCGGCGAGACCCCCGCCAGCGTGCAGGACGCCGTATTCTCTCGCGACTCCCGCTGGGTGGCCGTGTCCACTAATCACGGCACTACTCACGTGTTTCCTATTTGTCCTTACGGTGGCCCGGCTAACTGGAGGACTCACGGTGGACCCCAGGTGGGTGTATTAGCATTGTGAATACCTATGGTCGTCTGGATTTTCTCATGGGGATCTGGGAGTTTGATATCCCCTATCACGGGGATCTGGGAGTTTGATATCCCCTATCATGGGGATCTGGGAGTTTGATATCCCCTATCATGGGGATCTAGGAGTTTGATATCCCCTATCATGGGGATCTGAGAGTTTGATATCCCCTATCATGGGTATCTAGGAGTTTGATATCCCCTATCATGGGGATCTGGGAGTTTGATATCCCCTATCATGGGGATCTGGGAGTTTGATATCCCCTATCACGGGGATCTGGGAGTTTGATATCCCCTATCATGGGGATCTAGGAGTTTGATATCCCCTATCATGGGGATCTAGGAGTTTTATATCCCCTATCATGGGGATCTAGGAGTTTTATATCCCCTATCATGGGGATCTAGGAGTTTTATATCCCCTATCATGGGGATCTAGGAGTTTTATATCCCCTATCATGGGGATCTAGGAGTTTTATATCCCCTATCATGGGGATCTGAGAGTTTGATATCCCCTAGCATGGGGATCTGGGAGTTTGATATCCTCTATCATGGATCTGGGAGTTTAATATCCCTACCATGGGGATCTGGAAGTTTGATATCCCTATCATCTGGGAGTTTGATATCCCAGACCCCAGATCCCCAGATATGGGGATTTGGGAGTTTGATATATCCTATCAAGGGGATCTGGGAGTTTGATATCCCCTAGCATGGGGATCTGGGAGTTTGATATCCCTATCATGGAGATCTGGGCATCTTGCAATGTTACGAGTATATTTGTCGCTAAATGAATGCAATGATGCAAAGTCAGATAGATTAGAACTAATGATACGAGTTTAAGAACGGTATTTTTCAAGTTCTTACTAGTTGTCAACATGTATTAACCGCCGACCAATCGCTATTGAAGATTCGCTTTATACTCTTTACTTGCTACTATTCAGTAGGGAGTAGGCGATGAAAATATTGTATTAAATTTTTAACTTAAATCTTCAACTTCCAGGTGGTGAACCGGGCCTCCTGCTACCAGAAGACCAGCGGCTTTGAGCCGCAGTCACAGTCCAAGCCAGTAGTGCAGTCTCCGTTAGCCCAGGTGAAGCTCCAACCGGCGACAACATCAAAGGCTGCCGGAGCTTCTTCGTCCTCCTCCTCCTCCTCGTCGTCGTTGGCCTCGTCCGGCTCGATTGGCGGCATCTGCAAAGCGGCCGTGTTCGCCCCGGCCCGCGCCAATCCGCATGCCGATGCCGCAGCCGCCTCCGCCTCGGCCTTGCGCGATGCCGCGCCAGCGGAGTCTCTGTTCGTGTTCACCGGGCCGGCCTGCTGCAGCGAGCACAGTCTAGATGTTCAGCCGAAGCTGCCGCTGCCGCAGGGATTCACCGTTGACCGGGCGCCTCCGGATCAGCCTGTCGAGCTGGACTGCCGGCCAGTGGCCCTGTGGCGTCTGGCCGCTCCGCCCGGCTGTCCGCAGGGCAGCCACCCGGCCCTGCTGCGGGCCAGCGACTATCCGACGGCCGACTCTCTGCCGGCCGCGGACGCCCGATCGCGCGAGTCGCTGGCCTCGGACAGCAGTCGGAGCAGTTACAACTACGAGGAGTCCTGGCCTAGCCAGGTAGAGATCACCTGCCATCTTGGTCCGGCCAGGCGGCTGTGGATGGGGCCGCAGTTTGCATTCCGCACCTATCAGGATCCCGAGGCCGCCGTGGCCTCTGCGAATTCCGCGCCAACCGCTTCGGCTGCCTCGTCGGCGTCGCTGACTGCCACGGCGTCGGCGCCGGCGCCTGTCCGACGTCGGGCGAGCAGCTCGGGTTCGAGCGCCGCCTCTGGCCGGCTGCAGATCGAAGGCGGCTCGTACACGGAGCCGGGCCCGCTGCTGCAGCGAGCCCTGCTGCACTCGTCCAATCCGTCATCGTCTCTGGGCTCGGACAGTCTGCTGCTGCTGAACGACGCCATTCAGGACTGTCGATCGCCGTCGCCCACAGCCGCCATTGTCGGTTCGTCTGTTGTTTCAGTCGCCGCCGAACCCAACGCCGTTGTCGGCTTTCGCGACGAGGATTTTCAAGAGTCCTGGGAGTGAGCAGGGGTGCTGTCTGTGGTTTGGGTCTCATTGACCTGTTCTCTCTAGTTGTTGACCAGCTACTGAATGTGCAGGGGGGGGGGTTTCCTTTGGTGCCGATTCGTGTCAGGAGTTCTTGACGGTTTTTAATGGTATCTTTTTCTGGCTTTTATTAACCTTATGATTGATTTGATTAATTCTTTGATTTGCTTGATTGATTTGAAATAATGCAAATCTATGCAGGTATTCAACATAGGTGTGAAGGAATGGAATGGATTGCTAATCTAGCCTGCATCAATGATGAAGGAATGGAATGGATTGCTAATCTAGCCTGCATCAATGATGAAGGAATGGAATGGATTGCTAATCTAGCCTGCATCAATGATAAAGGAATAGAATGGATTGCTAATCTAGCCTACATCAATAATGAAGGAATAGAAAGGATTGCTAATCTAGCCTACATCAATGATGAAGGAATAGAATGGATTGCTAATCTAGCCTACATCAATAATGAAGGAATAGAATGGATTGCTAATCTAGCCTACATCAATGATGAAGGAATAGAATGGATTGCTAATCTAGCCTGCATCAATGATGAAGGAATGGAATGGATTGCTAATCTAGCCTACATCAATGATGAAGGAATGGAATGGATTGCTAATCTAGCCTACATCAATGATGAAGGAATGGAATGGATTGCTAATCTAGCCTGCATCAATGATGAAGGAATGGAATGGATTGCTAATCTAGCCTGCATCAATGATGAAGGAATGGAATGGATTGCTAATATAGCCTACATCAATAAATGAAGGAATGGAATGGATTGCTAATCTAGCCTACATCAATAATGAAGGATGGAATGGATTGCTAATCTAGCCTACATCAATGATGAAGGAATAGAATGGATTGCTAATCTAGCCTACATCAGTGAAGGAATAGAATGGATTGCTAATCTAGCCTACATCAGTGAAGGAATAGAATGGATTGCTAATCTAGCCTACATCAGTGAAGGAATCGAATGGATTGCTAATCTAGCCTACATCAATGATGAAGGAATAGAATGAATTGCTAATCTAGCCTACATCAATGATGAAGGAATAGAATGAATTGCTAATCTAGCCTACATCAGTGAAGGAATCGAATGGATTGCTAATCTAGCCTACATCAATGATGAAGGAATAGAATGGATTGCTAATCTAGCCTACATCAATGATGAAGGAATAGAATGAATTGCTAATCTAGCCTACATCAATGATGAAGGAATAGAATGGATTGCTAATCTAGCCTACATCAATGATGAAGGAATAGAATGAATTGCTAATCTAGCCTACATCAATGATGAAGGAATAGAATGGATTGCTAATCTAGCCTACATCAATGATGAAGGAATAGAATGGATTGCTAATCTAGCCTACATCAATGATGAAGGAATAGAATGGTTTGCTAATCTAGCCTACATCAATGAAGGAATAGAATGGATTGCTAATCTAGCCTACATCAGTGAAGGAATAGAATGGATTGCTAATCTAGCCTACATCAATGATGAAGGAATAGAATGAATTGCTAATCTAGCCTACATCAATGATGAAGGAATAGAATGAATTGCTAATCTAGCCTACATCAATAATGAAGGATGGAATGGATTGCTAATCTAGTCTACATCAATAATGAAGGATGGAATGGATTGCTAATCTAGCCAATGGTAGAAGTTACATATCAATACCGTACAGTAAGTGGTGTTATTCTGTAACCGCTTCACCAATTTACAGTACAACCATGCTTATACGAGTCGCCCGCTGACTCATAACTTTTATTGCCCCTGCTATCACTGTGCGGGTCAGTCTTATTTTGACAAAGAAATTTTATTGTGATAATAAAATTAGTCACTTGTAAATACTTTAAATAAGTAAATATACTAATTTTTCATAAGTATTTGAACTTAAATAATTCTCTGCTTATTCTGTACATATCGAACTCCAGTTTGATTAGGCCGCGTCTTACCTAATAGTACAAATATTAGTGTGTGTACTTTTATGGCCTTTGCAAACACAAATTGCGCCATATATCTTGATCAATCGATATTAACACTGCAATGGATAAGAACTATTAGAAAGTTCCGAGCACGATGTCAAAATCGAATTTTATTGGTGAATTGGTGTTCTAATATTTTTTTTTCAATTTTATAATAATTTCCGTTCTTTCGTTAGACAGTTGCGCTGATATGCAATTAATGCACAATTGTCATCAGTTGTTTGTGAATAAATACTGCCTATTGCTACTGATTCCATTGATTCTCTATTGCGCTGTTCCTTCTCTGATAATATGCCTTATCTATATCCGCTTATATATATTTATATCTATATTTATAGCTTCATTTTTTAGTTCTTGCTTTCCTTAAACCAGCTTAGGGCTGGCCTGTCTTTAACGTTGTGATCGCTATAAAGGTGCTCCTGCTGGCTGACTTGGGAGCAGTAGAGTGGTGGTGCTCGTGTGAGGAGGTGACTAGGCTAGTAGTGGCTGTAGTTTATTCGTTAGAGCGTCAGACTCACGACTGAAAGGTCGGGGGTTCGATTCTCGACCCACTTGGAACAATCTGTGTCCTTGAGCAAGACACTTGTAAAATGGGTGCCAGCATTAGCTGGGGTAATTGAGGGTGTTATGTGGCGACCCCCCAGTACGCAGCCTTCAGATGCTATCATTCATTTTGGGCTTGTGCACAGAGCCTAGAGAGCATTGATTGCTCATACAACTAAGTCAGTAGGACCACGTGAAAGTTCTTGTAGAAAAAGATACTTGGCGTATGAACTTCATTACTAATTGTTTGTTTATGATTTATTTAATTAGTGTCACCAGCATTAGCCATCAGCTTGCTTTTCTAATCATTTTTAGATTGGCTAATAAATCCTAGTGAATTCCTGTACTTTATGACTTGGTGAACTTGACAGATTTCCACTATATACTACTCTGTGCGTGTGGCTTTGGTTTAGTAGTATGGTGCGGATAATAATTAATGTTGGTCTGATTTTTTCTCTGCCATTTCTATTTACCAATAATGTATTTATCAATACTGAAGTTGCTTGTTGTAATTATTGAAAACTTATCTACTTTTTTATCTTCTAAGTCTTCGCTGAGTCAAATTATTGAATTTTTTATACAGGGATTTAGGTGCTGCATGATTAATGTCTAGTAACCTGGCCGCTTTTGCTTGTTTAATAATTTTCCTTTTTTATGAATCCTACGGTATTCTATAGCCGTATGTGGCGTTTTTCTCGGCTAAAACTTTGAACGGACTCGTTCTTGTGCGTGTTTGTTTAAATGGACGAGGGCTTTAACAGATGTTCTTTGTTAATTTTCTTCAGGCCGGTTCTATTCAGAGCTAAATAATAATAATAATTGCTGTCGCCTTTTTCAAAAATAGACTATGCATCTCTTTGACTAAATGATTTGTTTAATACTCTTGCATAAGTTGTGCTGCCATTCTGCTTCCTTTCTTGTGTAGCCAGTTTTTATGTAGATTTGTAGGAAACTTTTTTGTTTCAGATTAGCAGATTTGTAGGACTGTGTTTTGGCAGATTTGTAGGACTGTGTTTTGGCAGATTTGTAGGACTGTGTTTTGGCAGATTGTAGAACTGTGTTTTGGCAGATTTGTAGGACTGTGTTTTGGCAGATTTGTAGGACTGTGTTTTGGCAGATTTGTAGGTCTGTGTTTTGGCAGATTTGTAGGAATGTGTTTTGGCAGACTTGTAGGACTGTGTTTTGGCAGACTTGTAGGACTGTGTTTTGGCAGATTGTAGGACTGTGTTTTGGCAGACTTGTAGGACTGTGTTTTGGCAGATTGTAGGACTGTGTTTTGGCAGATTTGTGGGACTGTGTTTTGGCAGATTTGTAGGACTGTGTTTTGGCAGATTTGTAGGACTGTGTTTTGGCAGATTTGTAGGACTGTGTTTTGGCAGATTTGTAGGACTGTGTTTTGGCAGATTTGTAGGACTGTGTTTTGGCAGATTTGTAGGACTGTGTTTTGGCAGATTTGTAGGACTGTGTTTTGGCAGATTTGTAGGACTGTGTTTTGGCAGATTTGTAGGACTGTGTTTTGGCAGATTTGTAGGACTGTGTTTTGGCAGATTTGTAGGACTGTGTTTTGGCAGATTTGTAGGACTGTGTTTTGGCAGATTTGTAGGACTGTGTTTTGGCAGATTTGTAGGACTGTGTTTTGGCAGATTTGTAGGACTGTGTTTTGGCAGATTTGTAGGACTGTGTTTTGGCAGATTTGTGGGACTGTGTTTTGGCAGATTTGTGGGACTGTGTTTTGGCAGATTTGTAGGACTGTGTTTTGGCAGATTTGTAGGACTGTGTTTTGGCAGATTTGTAGGACTGTGTTTTGGCAGATTTGTAGGACTGTGTTTTGGCAGATTTGTAGAACTGTGTTTTGGCAGATTTGTAGGACTGTGTTTTGGCAGATTTGTAGGACTGTGTTTTGGCAGATTTGTAGGACTGTGTTTTGGCAGATTTGTAGGACTGTGTTTTGGCAGATTTGTAGGACTGTGTTTTGGCAGATTTGTAGGACTGTGTTTTGGCAGATTTGTAGGACTGTGTTTTGGCAGATTTGTAGGACTGTGTTTTGACAGATTTATGGGACTGTGTTTTGGCAGATTTGTAGGACTGTGTTTTGGCAGATTTGTAGGACTGTGTTTTGGCAGATTTATGGGGCTGTGTTTTGGCAGATTTGTAGAACTGTGTTTTGGCAGATTTGTAGGACTGTGTTTTGACAGATTTATGGGACTGTGTTTTGGCAGATTTGTAGAACTGTGTTTTGGCAGATTTGTAGAACTGTGTTTTGGCAGATTGTAGAACTGTGTTTTGGCAGATTTGTAGAACTGTGTTTTGGCAGACTTTAGCAAATTTGTGAGGATTTGTGTGTAGAATTGTAATTAGCAGATTTGTAGGACTTTTAGGCATTTTTTAGAAATCAGTTGGTAAAGTTTTGTTTCTTGTAAAAGTAAGGAACTCTGCCGCATCCTTGATGACTTTGAAGTGGCTTTGATCCTGACTCAGATACCTCCGATCCCGTCCCTCACCTAACCGATCCGCCTCTTTATACAGTTCCCACTTGTGCGTGCGCCCTT
>NIVC01000722.1:80000-117500 GCA_002269645.1 Macrostomum lignano
TTCCCCGTCGGCGGCAGCTCCACTGGGTCTGTGCTAGCTAAGAATGCCTCCACAATAATGTCCTCCGCCGTCTGCTTGATGTGCTCAATCTGGTACTCATTGGCTAGTATTATCATAGCCGGCGCCTGCTGCAGGCTGAGCCGATGCGGCGTGGACGGGTACAGCAGCCGGAGCAGCTCTTCGACATCGGTAGCCGATTTGCCGGGCAGCTGAATGAATTGTTCATGGCCGGGGCTGTAGCTTTGAAATGTGTCCTTCTGTAGTATCTTTGCAAACACTGGAGAGGCAGCGGTGAGCAGGTCTCGGAGGGTGTACAGTAGCTTGCCTTCAACCTCGATTATTAGATTGCTCTCCGGGTGATGGCAGTCTTCGCTGGTGCCCGGAATACTGTCCAGTTTTTTCGGGCTAGCGCTCTCCTTGTAAACCTGGGCAATTCAATTCGAATTAGAGGGCATTCAGCAAAGAGAGCAATTAATGCGTTTGAAGGCTACTCAATTGCCACTGGACCGGACAAATCAAGCCTATTATTTGACTTCTTTTTCAAGAGCCCGATAGCTTGAAATATTGTATAGTACGATAATAAATAAGCCTTGCGTTATGTGAACTCTGGGATCCGAGGACTTTTCGCTATAAAAGTAAGCTTAAAGACCTTGAGGCATAACGATTTCACTTACCTGCGTGCCCTTGTTCACATAGTACGGATTCTCCGGCGGAAACCAGTCGCTATGCACCAAGTCGAAGTCAACCATGAGCTGATAGCGATCTCTGTAAGTGTTGTCCCGCTGAATGAGATCCTTGCGAACCCAGAATACGGACACGTCGCACTTGTTTAGCACGCTCAGCTTCGAGTGAAACGTCAACTCCTTCCAACCGCAGTCGCGGCTCATGTACTTGAATCTCAACAGCAGATGACACGCTTTAAGTGGCAGTACCGGCTTCACTTTTAATTGGAAGAACCGTTTCTGGCCCTCAACTGTGCAGTACATATGGCAGATCAAGTGCTCAGCTACTAGCCGCATCTCGCGAGCTTCAGCATCGTCCGAAGCTGGCGGACTAACGATAAAGTCGATCAGTCGTTTTGGAGTGCACTTGCGACCGTCATCGGGCACGTAGAATTGCGTCTGCAACGGTTTGAGAAACGTTGTCGACAACCGGCCCTGATCGGCTGACATAGCCTTTTCTTAGAAATCTAGAAATCCGGTAGCTTTTCCCACTTCAAAGCTGCGTGCTTCCTTTGCTGCGTGCCGGGGCTCGAAGTTTAGTCCTCCTCTTCTCTGGAGCCTATGCTAGAGTAGGCTGCCCAGTTTGCCTGTTTTATTCTCTCTAGCGTCTTCCTCATTCGGCCCCTCTAGAATGAAGCACCCTTAAAGGGAACTGAACTCCCTGTCCTCCACTCTGAGCTTGCAGCGATTCTATTGGCTCGCCGACTTGAGTTCAAATCCTCCGACAGAACTGCTTCAGTTCTTCATTTTCAACAGGATTTCCTTCGTTGGCAAGTGGGAATGGAACGAGAGCTAGAAAATGAAAAAAGCTATTTCTTTGCTAAAAATGTTCACGAGTGTCTTATCCAGATTGCCCTAAGCAATACAAATACAACAAAAAATGCCTTCAGTCAGTAATATTCGTCTTTTTCCCTTCTCGCTTTCAGTCATGGATAATAAAATTTACATTTTGGGAGAGACACTTTCTTCCCAAAGTTTGCAGCACCATAGCAATGCATGAATATTTGTCAACTTAGTTGCTTTAAGCTATTAGCTACCCCACAACGTGTTTTTTTTAGACAAGCCTCACCCTCACTATCTGTTCAGAATTCAGACAAAAAAATAGATGACCTCTAAAATTCTAAAATGGAGAAATTTTCCCCGGCTTCCGGCTTCCCACATTTTTCCATAAAGCGCCATAGCAAAGTCCAGTTAATTATCTTGATTAGAACTCGGATGAGAAACCTCATAAGCTCGTAATTTTTCCTGCACCAACTATGGCCTATTGTAAAAAAGAATATTACTTCTTCCCCCTTGCTTTTGGTTTCTCTTTGTCCATGTTCGCTTCCATTTCCTTTCCGCCCTTCCTTCATTCCATTTGCTCGGACCTCGGAACGCTGAAGTGACTTAGACTCCACTATCAGTTCCCAATTTCCATACATTGTCACCCTGGAGCATATCCTTGGAACAAGCCAGCCCTTACGAGTATTCACTACTCGCACAATTGTTTATAAAAGCGCACGTTGTTGTTCCTCTACCTCCAAAAGCTATGTATGTTCTTTAGTGCCTGTCCAGGGAAGCCTCTATGGTCACTGCGCTTCCCGGGATTCCATTCCTATTATCTAGGCACTAAGTATATCAAGATATCCTTGCAGAGTAGCAGGTTAGCAAAATGAACGTGTGTTCGTCTGTTAATATAGTTTTGTTAGAAATTTTTTGTCAGTTTTTGCTGCATTTCGTGCACCTTGAGAACAACACGTGCAGACCATTGAACAGTGATTTATGTAATATTATCGCGAACCATACTGTATAAAATATTGTTTGAAAACGTTAATATTCCTCTTATTTAAATTCGATACTTACTCTGCTCCTAGAAGTTAGTAAAACAGAATTTTTTATTATACTTAGGAAGTAGTATAGTGTAATGTCCATTCTATTCATTCATCCAAGCGGGACAAGAGTACACAGTGTTATCTGTATAATCGGAAATTTCTGTTGAGAGTTGAGACCCGTAGAAGTTTAAAGCACAAAAAGCTCAATGTCTGTCTTAGACTGGGCGAATGGGAACACGTGTAGCTGCCTTCCTTTCGTCGTCGAGAATCTTCTCCGTCCTACAGGAGAACAGAATCCAAAGCAGCTGAATCGAATAATTCCCACGGAGAGTCGCTGAGACTGAGTTGAGACAGCAAAATCGATGCCTTGACCGTTTTTTTTATATTTTCTATCTTCTTTCCACTCGTTCGCCTAAGTTTCTTTTGGCACAAAGGGACAAGATACACGCGCTAGGGAACCTCTTTCCTTCGTGTGTTTTAGTTGTTTTTGTATTTAATTATTTAGTGACTGTGTAACAATAATATTTCCAGCATTTCTTGAATGCTATAATTGGGAATAGTTCTACGAGCATATCTGAGAGAAGACTGGTTATTACTTCTTAAGGCAATGATATTATGGCGAATAAATCTCCGCATCTGAAATCGAGATATCGAGATGTCAGGCCTTTTTTATACCCTTCAACATGAGACTCGCAATGATCGCTGACTGCAGGATATTCATGGAAATGGCAAGGGACTTGGCTCTCTTTATAACAAAGGCCAGCGAACAGAGAAATAAGACGCTATAAAAGTGAAGCAGCACTGTCTTTTTTATGTCAGGCATTACATTTTACCGCTGCTCTATTTACTCCTCTACTATGGGATAAAAGGCACCCGGGGTTCTAATATCGCATTGCACTCAAGCTTCAACGTTGCATGCTTTCGCCACCACTCATTTACCTGGAAATTGACGGTTACCTGGAATTTAAGCTAGTTTTACTACTGCTGCTACTTCAGCATGGCTATCGATGTTATCTCTGGCAAGCTTTATTGATTTATTGATTTTTAGGGACATTCCCATCCTATCTTAAAGGTTTCCTTCTCCTCTTGAAATCTATTGCAAATCGGGGTAATGGAAGGTTTACTCAAGCAAGCAAGGTTTTGAGACTACTCATTGTGGGAGAATCGACATATCCACAGATATCTTTCTCTATTCGAGTTTCCTTTGCTGATGGGGGAGGGCAAACTAGTCTATAATCATTTGCTGCTATGTGAACTAGCGAACGGTATCATATTAATAAGTTATTAATCAACTTTAAGCTGCCCGATGAGCTTTCATCATTGACTAAAAGTCTTAGCCTCTGATCATATCGTATTTACATGAGGCAATGGCTAAGACAAGTCTAAAGTTCTTCAGAGCCTTTCTGCTGAGCATGGTCCTTGAAGATCGTGCAGTCGTGACCGTGCAGGAATCATGCATTCTCCGCTGGACAGACTGCAGTGTTGGAATGTCTATGGCCAGTCCTGCTTCCGCACACCGGCCAGCAACGAATTTTTTATGCTCATTTAAGCTTAGGCGTGAAGTAGTTTTAAGAGGAATCATTGAAAATCATGTAGGACAGACTAAAATAACTAACTACAAGGGGAAAAGTACATTCGACAGAATTAATTACCGAACTAATGAGGCTTATCAATTCTAATTTTTTCATATCGAGTCCAGGGAAGCATGCATGCATAGTGGCGCACAATTTTGGCGCGTGATTCCTAACTGGCTTATTGAGGTTTTGCTTGATAAGAAATTAATTAATCGAATGTGTATATATATACATCTGGCCAGCTCTGCAGACTCATTAAAAAGTAAAAAGCCTGCGGCCCCCGCGTGGCCAGATAAATTAGAGACAGCTCTGGGACTCGCCGCTTGCAGCTGGTGGAGAAAAAAAGCGATGAAATCCGCCCGTCCAACCTTTAGGGACCGGCACGGCATCCATCATCGCCTTGGCGTGACGGCTAAACTCTGCTATATAGCCAAATGGTTTTCTCACGGGGACTAGCCAGCCAACTTTGCGTGCCTTAACCGTTAGTTTTTTCTATCGGCTTTAATCCAGTTTGCTCGCAAGATTTAGATTATCCGCTCCCATTATTAATTAGTCTCCAGATTTTTCCCTATTTTTTTGGCGCCTCCGAAGTTCTAAAACCTCTTCCTTGCCAGGGTCTTTAAATCCTTACAACGTTTTCGAATGGCCTCCGTTTGAATCTTATCAGTTACACAGTTCACAGTCTAAGAATCCCATCTGTTCACAGTCTAAGAATCCCATCTGTTCACAGTCTAAGATTCCCATCTGTTCACAGTCTAAGAATCCCATCTGTTCACAGTCTAAGAATCCTATCTGTTCACAGCTTTAGAATCCATCTGTTCACAGTCTATGAATTCCATCTGTTCACAGTCCCTAAGAATCCCATCTGTTCACAGTCCCTAAGAATCCCATCTGTTCACAGTCTAAGAATCCCGTTTGTTCACAATATCTAAGGATTCATGTCTAAGGATAACTATTTGATTATATAGTTAATTTTTAATAAATTAATAATTTCATAATGCAATAGAATTTACTAAGAATCATGAATCATAAATCATCATAATCACTAATCTGATAATTTGCCCGCATTCCAGCGCACCAGCCTCCTCCCGAGCCATGAACCCGCCCAACAGCCGCAACACCCTGCTGGTCTCCGGCCTGTCCCGCAGCATCACCGTTGACGCCCTGATGGGCCACTTCTGCCAGTGGGGCCACGTCGGCCGAGTCTACCTGGCCGGCACAGCCGACGCCGCGTTCGCCGCGGAGCTGCTCGCCGCCGCCGCCGGGCCGCACGCCGCCCTGATCGTGTTCACCGATCCCACCTCGGTTGATGCGGCGCTGCAGTCGGCCGGGCCGCACTGCCTCTATGACAGGCCCTACCGCATGGAGCGCTACCGCTGTCCGGAGTCCCCGGCCAGTCCGGCCGACTCCTCGCCGGAGTCTCAGCTGGCCAGCCTGCGCGATCGGTGCAACCAGCTGCACGTTGAGAACCAGCAGCTGGCCAGCCTGATCCCCGCCAAGGACAAAGCGGCCCGCCTGTTGCTAGGCAACGTGGAAGCCTGGCGCCAGAAGCTGGCCTGGGTGGAGAAGAAGCGCGTGGACGATTTGAATCGGCTGCAGATGAGCGTGGCCGAGCGGCAGCGATCGGTTGATCAGCTGAGCGCCGCGGCTGACAGCCTGCGCCAGCAGCTGGAGGAGCAGCGGGCAGCCGATTTGGCCGCCAACGCCAGGACTCGCTGGCAGGCCCTGCTAGAACGGGAGAACGCCGCCCTGCTGGCCGTTATGCACGGTGAGGACTACTTTTCCTTCGTTTGTCTACTTGTTAGTAGTAGGCTCGGTAAATGTTTGCATCTTGGAAGACAGATAGATTAATAATCCAGAGACTGGGGTATCAACAGATGGGGTGAGGGTGTCTACAGATGGAGTGAGGGTATCTACAGATGGAGTGAGGGTATCTACAGATGGGGTGAGGGTATCTGCAGACGGGACGATGGTATCTGCAGACGGGGTGAAGGTATCTACAGATGGGTGAGGGTCTACAGATGGGGGGGTATTTACAGACGGAGTGAGGGTATCTACAGACAGAGTGAGGGTATCTACAGACGGAGTGAGGGTATCTACAGAGTGAGGGTATCTACAGACGGAGTGAGGGTATCTACAGACAGAGTGAGGGTATCTACAGACGGAGTGAGGGTATCTACAGACAGGTTGGTGTAAGGGCATCTACAGACAGGTTGGTGTAAGGGCATCTACAGACAAGCTGGGGTGTCTTCAGGCAGACTAGTATATCTACAGACGCAGGCAGCTGGCATCTATGGACCTAATCGATGCCGCCATTAATCCCCGCAGCCAAGAGCAAGGATCCGGGCCCAATGCAGCAGCTGGCCGCCACTCTGCAGTCGGCCCGTCAGGAGATGCGCGCCCAGGAGGCGGAGAATTCGCGTCTCACGCAGCTGCTCAACCAGCGTGACGCCCAGTTCCGCCGGCTCACCGAGCAGCTGGAGGAAACCAACGGCAATCTGGGCCGGCTGGCCAATGAAGGCGGCGGCCAGCAGCAGCAGGTTGTGCAGTCTCTGACTGCCGAGCGGGATCGGCTGCGCGCTGAACTGCTGAAAGCTGTGGCCAGCAGCGGCGGCGGGGGAGGCAAAACTGGCGCGGAGGCTGCCGCCGGCCCCGATGCCGGCGGATTGGTGTCGGACGCTGAAAACGACGATAACTCGTCAAAGAATGTCGGCGGCAACAAGCAGCAGGCTGAACAGGCTGAAGCTGCCGCTGCTGTCGAGGACAACAAAGCTGGCGTCTGTGGCGGCAGCGGCGTCGGAGACGAGAACGACACCCCTGAGCAGCCGGTCGCTGCGGCTACAGGCCGCAAACCGCTGGGTCCGATGAACTCAGCCCAGGCCGTGCAGCAGTGACTGAGCAGAGAAAAGCCAACCATGCTGAAATTGCTTCTAGGGGCGAGTTTTGTCGGAACTTTTTTCATTGTAAACAACTGACCTTAACTAATTTCCTTAGGGTGTTCGGTGTTGTCCCCAGTGCTTCTAATATTATTATTACTCTACATTCAGGTATGCGAAATTTTGAATTGAGGCGTTGTTTGATTTTGAAAATCTGCTAATTGAGAAGGCATATTTTCTGCTTTATATGAATATATATATTATGATTATTATTATAATTAGACCTTGCATCGTTGAATAGCGAGTATCAATTCGCACATTGACTACTGTTGTCAGTAGCTTAATATTCATATTTAATCCGCCGTTTGTTTTTAAGATGAAAAATAGCACAAACAAACTGCGTGTCCCAAAATGTTTTAAACCACTGCGCAAAGCATTTTTTATGTATTTATTCACCAGTTGCAATACGACAAAATCGGTGCTTTTTTATCAGTTTTTCTTTTTCCAACAAACATTTTCCATCTTTTCTTTGCTAACATTCAATTAATTTCATTTAGACAGCATTTATTGTTTATGTAAGTAATCAATCATATTTATTCGAGCTGAGAGACAACTTTGTCCTCACGACTAAACTGTTGTCTCAGCCTTGCACCGCACTGCACTTAAAAAAGCTACTCTCAAATTGCTAACAACACACACAGACCAATGATATCTGCAAACCTGCCTACCAATAAAGACTCGTTGCGATTCGATTCATTGTAAGAAAAAGTATCATTGTGAAAGAGTACTTTTTTTACTGTCGCATTCTGTCTGGCTAATTACGTCGCGAAAATTGTGCAGCTGTATTTTTATTCTTGGTTTTCTCGACTCCCCTAAATTTCCCTGACCTTCTTGAAGCGTGTGCTAATTTTTATAAAACTTTGCTGACCGTTATTCAAGCAATTATGGAGCTCATTTTTATCTATTAAATATTTTTAATAAAATTAACGTGGACCCTACCATTTGATAAAATCAAAATATACTAATTTTGTATTCGTAAATTTTGTTTTTTACATTTTGCCTTTTTTAAGAAACAACGTTCCTATTATACGATGTATCGATACTATCGAACTAATCGATGTACAGTACACAACTTGTTTTTGAGTCTCAGTTAGATGTGGGCTATAGTTATTACATTTATTAAATCGGGCAGAAAGTTCGCGTTCATCATTGAGACTATTCGCACACGTAAATCTGCTAAGAATTCAGTTGCTTTAAATAGACTGTTCTGTAGCGAATATTAGAAACTGAAGTTACTGGTAAAATGTTTATCAAAACAGCTGGAGTAATTTAACGGCGTCGGTTAGAATTCGCTTCAAAAATTCATGAGTAAAATGTTCTCATTGACGCAACGGCATGTAATACATGTAACCCATTAAAATTACAGTGCTTAAAAAGCCATTTTACCGCAAAATCGCGTTTTAAGGAAGACATAGTTAAACAAAGTAAGTACATACTGTAACATATTTTATCTAAAATACAAAATAATATAAAACCAAAATAATTTTCTTTTTACTTGAACTTCGCTTCACAAGTTATTATTGTAGACTACAGCCAGCGCTAATCATTGCCCCCGTTTCAAATCAAGAATTTGTACCGGTTGGGAGCTATCATGCGGAGATTGTTTACTTTTCCTTTTTAGGTAACACACCTTTAGTTGGAATTTAGTATTACGTTGATACTTGCGGTGTATTTGCTTTCGTTTTTAAGCTTATGTTATTGAAAAAAAACTTAGGTAGTTATTGTGTTATATTATTATTGATAATAATATTATAGCTAACTATGCAGATCTGCTATGCTATGCTTGTATCTTGTATGACTATCGATGAACCCAGCTCATGTTTTCTACTTTTGCTTTCCAGTTTCTATCCCCTAGATCTAGATCTATCTAACCAACTAGTAAATTTTTGTAGAAAGTATTTAAGTACTAAAATAATAGCTCTAGTATTAAAAAAAGAAATTATAAAAAATAAGACTCAACTTTTTTACTTACTAGTAATGTATGTTATTGTTACTATTTTTTAAATCTGAATTATTTAAATACAACTTTATTAAATTGACGAATTCAAAAAAGCTATATAGGCATATAAACTTCTAAAGATACAAACATTTGATTTGAAAAAAAAGAGTTTCTATTTTTTTAGAATTAAGGTACATTAATTAATGTCATGTTAAATAGTTATAAAATCATTTCCTTTACTCTTTAGTTTGGGCCTAGGGACCTACATTTAAAATAACAAAAGTGGCCAAATGATTTGAAATTTACTCTTATATATTGATTATTTGTTTATTTTATTATTTATTTTGCTTGGCTTTTTTATTTTAGTTTGAGAAAAAATGTTAATATTTTTAAATGTAGAAAAAAATATGTGATGCTTAATTAGGCCTATTTTTCAATTTAAAACTATAATAAATGCATTAAGTTATATTATATGT
The DNA here is from genome assembly GCA_002269645.1 of Macrostomum lignano. Taxonomy (NCBI): domain Eukaryota; kingdom Metazoa; phylum Platyhelminthes; family Macrostomidae; genus Macrostomum; species Macrostomum lignano. The sequence continues at coordinate 89,459 of NIVC01000722.1, forward strand.
ATTCTATAAAAAATTAGTAATTACCATAGTCCAGATCATGCTAGGTACACACTTGAACAAAATTTGAATAATTACAAATACACCCCAAAATAAAATTGAGTGCATGCCTATTCTCAAAACTATACCAGTGTTGCAACAATAAATGACCTTTTTGAGTTATGTAATGGACCCTTTTTGGCAAATAATTTTGTTAATTTTTTTGCTTTTGATAATACTATTGATAGTGAGGTGGGGGTGGAGAAGAATTTTCTTGGAACGGTTGCTTTTGAAAATTTGCTGACACCAGTGAGGTGGGGCAGATTCCTCGTTTAAATAGCCGCTGACATTGAGTTCACACGAATAAAGCCAGAAAAGCTGCGCAGGTGAATCTCAACAATTTTTTTCTCCTTTTACTCTGTCAGCCAGGTTCTCAAGTCCGGGGGGAGGGTAATTGCAATCGTAATAGAGTGTTCCAGAGCAGCATGGTCATTCAGTTATAAATAACACCGGATATTCTGACTCCATGAATTAATGCATTGATGTGTTGAACTCGTAACTTTTAGTAGGGTAGTTGCTGCCACCACCGTAATTTATGTATTACATAACAGATGAAGTCTCAGAGCTTTCTTTGAGTTGAGACCTTTGGTAATTTTATGCCCTACAGGCAAATGACTCAAGATAAGCTATAGCTATGTCAACAGATAAATAGTAATTGATATTTAATTGTGGGTGTTATTTGTTTATTAATTGTAATTTAATAAAACATTTTTACTAGCAGGCATTGAAATTATTAGGTTGCAAACGAGAAAAAGGGCCGGCAACAATGGATGCCAAGACAGTGCACTGAATAAAGTAAAATTAACTAGTCACGTGCAACAGAAGAAAGGAAAACTAAAACCTCAGGTGAGGTCAAAGTAAGAGAAATACAAACAAACAACCAAAGCAACACAAGCTGAAAAATCATCGCGGCAGAACCAAAACTTTAAATAGGAAAGATATTAAATTCAATCCCAGGGTGGGGGTTGGGACGGATGACTGGACTACAGGGTGGGGCAAGCCCGTGGGCATCCTGATGGACAAATTAATCACAACGCATAAGGTAGCAAAATTGCAAAATACCAACAAAAGGAAAAACATTCCAATGGCGGGGCAAACCAGAGAGACAACAATAGGAAAAAACAAAACAATGTCGGGAAAAGAAAAGGAGACACAACCGTTGGAAAAAAAAATAGAAAAAATTCCGGGAATTGGGCGTCAACTTAAATTGAAAAAAAATTATTATTATTAGATGTACTAAAGTTTTGTGGCAACCCGCCTGTCACAATAGTGGAAAAATCTGTACATGCAGATTTGTTTAAAGGCTTTATTGCGAGCTTGAAAAACCCTGAAAGCTTGAAAAGTATGTTTAAAAATGAACCTTTTTTTCATATTTTTTCAACTTCACAATAACTTTTCCACGTGATTCTATGAAGTATATACAAGGTATGCTTACATAATATTTTCTTAGGAGTGATGCACGCCAACTGTGCATGCTTATTTTTGGTGTGCAAGGCCAATATACACCCAAATTTTTTGGCATATACTATATGATCCAGAGTGTTAAGTAATTAGAAAAAATTTTATTATAAACCAATAATCAATATTCTAATACCAAGTATTCAAGTTTATTGTCTAAAAATTTATAACCTAGGCTACCTAGGTTCTAATATGCAAAAAATTATCAAGAATCAAGTAATAATATGTAAAAAATTACTAAATTAGTATATGATTAGAATGGCTGAATAACTCAGTTTTTTATTTTCTAATTGTTAAAATATATTAGAAAATTAATAAATAGTAGTTATATTTCAAAAGTTCTATATTTTTCTAATCATATTAAAGTTTTGCTATAGCTATTAGCAATTAGCAATTAGTGTTTATAACCTAGAAAATCTTTTAAAAACCTGGAAATGCAATAAACCTAGAAAACCCCCCAAAATAGATTAAAAAACCTAGAAAGAAACCAATATTGAAAAGGAAACCTAGAATTATCATTCATCATGTGTGATCCATATAGTGTGAAACTAGAAGTAAGACTATTTTACCCACTTTTTACTATGTAAAGTATATGGCTTATAGTAGAAAACAAGAAAATAAGAAACATTGTTACATATATAAACTTCATTAATGAGTTCCTAGGTTGCTACCTGAAGGTTTTTTTAATTTGATATAGAAATTAATATTGAATTTTGCATGGCCACACTGAGCTTTGGATATATTTATAAGAAACTGCAAATATAAATGATTCTAGACAACATATAGGTATAGATATATTAATGGGAATTGACTTAGCTGCAGGGGGCTCTGTGCATCCAGAAATAGCAAGGAGGCATTGCCACCCATTTTGCTAACCCCTAGCAATATAAGTCACTGAGAGGCGAATGGGCTAGAGGTAAGAAGCAGCTAAGCAATTGGAATATATATCTTATATCTAGTTCTTATATCTAGTAATATTGACAATTTAGCAAGTGAGGTTTAGAAGACTTTTATTGAATATTTGATTTCAAAGCAATAGAATTAAATGAACTTTGCTAGTTTTAAAGCTTTTGTAAGAGGACTGTTAAGTCTAGGGTAAAAGACTCAAATAAACATATTGTTAAAATAAATGGAAGTTATAAACAATTCTTTGCTATAGATATAAGGTATAAGTAGGCTATAGAAAAATTGGTATAGTTATAAGTATGAATATAGGAATATTTTGGTTGTAGTGGAAATCTCATTCATATAAAATTATTAATATATATATCCTATATATTATAATATGTATTGATATTAGGACTATTTTTAAATATATAATCCTTAAAATTCCTTTTATTCTTTGCTGCAAAAAACAATATAATTTTTTAAACTGAAATCTCTTTTCTACTTTTTAATAGCTTGATCATTTTAATAGTGATGATACAAATGGTTTCTATTGTACATTATTTAGGATTTATCAAATTACTTTACCTACTAGCAGCTGATGATATAGCTCTTGGTAGAATCTTCTAAAAAGTTGTGAAGCTCAATTCAAGAAATAATAGTTTTGTTTTATTGCTTTTATTTTGACCTAACTAATCTTAATTTAATAACGTTACACACTAGCTTGAAGACCTGATATTTTATACTGGTTCCAGCTGGGTCGCAGTGAATGCCAATCAGACAATGAGTGTCCGCCCTGTGCAGCCCCAGCAGCAGCAGCAACAACAGGAGAAGCGGCAGCAGGAGCAGAAGAGCCTGGAGCTAGTGCTCCGATGGATTCACGGCTTCTCTGGGGTTGCTTATCAGCCAGGCGTGATTAATATCGATTGGCTGATTAACGGCGCATTCCTTAATGCCGTCTACAGGTGTGCTGGCTGCGTAATCTATTAGGAATTTTAGGAGTTTCACGTTCCTTGCTGCTTTAAAAGAGTCAGTTTTAATTTTTCTTAAACCGGGACTCGGTTTACCAGATTTGAACATCAAGGCTTAGTTGTCCAGAAACGGAATTTGAGTGAGCAGAATCGGGGCGTTAGTGTACAGAATATGGACTTGAGTGTACGGAACCAGGACTTAAGTGTACAGATTTGGGATTTGAGTGTACAGATTTGGGATTTGAGTGTATAGATTTGGGAATTAAGTGTATATATTCGGGACTTGAGTGTATAGATTCGGGACTCAAGTGTACAGATTCGGGTCTTAAGTGTACATATTCATGACTTGAGTGTAGAAATTCGGGACTTAAGTGTACAGATTCTAGACTTGAGTGTACAGATTCTAGACTTGAGTGTACAGATTCTAGACTTTAGTGTACAGATTCGGGACTTGAGTGTACAGATTCGGGACTTGAGTGTAGAGATTCGGGATTTGAGTGTACAGATTCTAGACTTTAGTGTACAGATTCGGGACTTGAGTGCACATATTCGGGACTTGAGTGTAGAGATTTGGGATTTGAGTGTACAGATTCGGGACTTAAGTGTACAGATTCGGGTCTTAAGTGTACATATTCATGACTTGAGTGTAGAAATTCGGGACTTAAGTGTACAGATTCTAGACTTGAGTGTACAGATTCTAGACTTTAGTGTACAGATTCGGGACTTGAGTGTACAGATTCGGGACTTGAGTGTAAGATTCGGGATTTGAGTGTACAGATTCTAGACTTTAGTGTACAGATTCGGGACTTGAGTGCACATATTCGGGACTTGAGTGTAGAGATTTGGGACTTGAGTGTACAGATTCGGGACTTAAGTGTACAGATTCGGGTCTTAAGTGTACATATTCATGACTTGAGTGTAGAAATTCGGGACTTGAGTGTACAGATTCTAGACTTGAGTGTACAGATTCTAGACTTTAGTGTACAGATTCGGGACTTGAGTGTACAGATTCGGGACTTGAGTGTACAGATTCGGGACTTAAGTGTAAGATTCGGGATTTGAGTGTACAGATTCTAGACTTTAGTGTACAGATTCGGTACTTGAGTGCACATATTCGGGACTTGAGTGTAGAGATTCGGGATTTGAGTGTACAGATTCTAGACTTTAGTGTACAGATTCGGGACTTGAGTGCACAGATTCGGGACTTATATTTCCGGAATCGGGATTCTAAAGATCGATTTCAAATCCTCAATCCCAAATTTTCCTTCTCCCCACTAGGGAGATCGACCCGCGCCCACCATCGGACCCGTCGGCAGTGGCGGTTGTAGAGGAGCCCGCCACGCTGCGCGACTGTTTGCGCAATTGGCGCAGCCTTCACGATCGACTGGCCGGCTTCTACGAGCAGGAATTGCAGAGCTGGCTGGTTCTGGCCCCGGCCAATTATGTCCGACTGTTGGCCAGTCGGTACTGCGGCGGAGTGCGGCTCAGCGGCGGTGGGGACACAGAGGATGCAGACGAGCTGCAGGCCTGTCTGCTGGCTTTACTTGGCGTAGCAGCTCAGTCTGACGCCTACAAGGCTCGCCTGGTAGAATCGCTGCAGGTGAGCACTAATGGGGACTTTCGATCTTGTTGAGTCCCAGGCAAGGTTCTTTGGTGGGCTGTTAATATTATAGGGCTTTTTGTTAGACCGCTGCAATTCTCCCCAGGTTCTTTGTTAGGCGGCTGCAATCCTCCCCAGGTTCTTTGTTAGGCGGCTGCAATCCTCCCCAGGTCCTTTGTTAGACCGCTGAAATCCTCCCCAGGTCCTTTGTTAGGCAGCTGCAATCCTCCTCAGTGTCCTTTGGTTCCTGGTGGGCCGCTGCAATCCTTCCCAGGTCCTTTGTTAGGCGGTTGCAATCCTTCCCAGGTACTTTAATTGGCCGCTGCAATCCTTCCCAGGTCCTTTAATTGGCCGCTGCAATCCTTCCCAGGTCCTTTGTTAGGCCGCTGCAATCCTCCCCAGGTCCTTTGTTAGGCCGCTGCAATCCTCCCCAGGTCCTTTGTTAGGCCGCTGCAATCCTCCCCAGGTCCTTTGTTAGGCGGCTGCAATCCTCCCCAGGTCCTTTGTTAGGCGGCTGCAATCGTCCAAAGGTCCTTTGGCGGGCCGCTGCAATCCTCCCCAGGTCCTTTGTTAGGCGGCTGCAATCCTCCCCAGGTCCTTTGTTAGGCGGCTGCAATCCTCCCCAGGTCCTTTGTTAGGCGGCTGCAATCCTCCCCAGGTCCTTTGTTAGGCGGCTGCAATCCTCCCAGGTCCTTTGTTAGGCGGCTGCAATCCTCCCCAGGTCCTTTGTTAGGCGGCTGCAATCCTCCCCAGGTCCTTTGTTAGGCGGCTGCAATCCTCCCCAGGTCCTTTGTTAGGCGGCTGCAATCCTCCCCAGGTCCTTTGTTAGGCGGCTGCAATCCTCCCCAGGTCCTTTGGCGGGCCGCTGCAATCCTCCCCAGGTCCTTTGGCGGGCCGCTGCAATCCTCCCCAGGTCCTTTGGCGGGCCGCTGCAATCCTCCCCAGGTCCTTTTTTCTATCACTCGGTGTTAATTTTTCGCACAGGCCGCTTTCGACGAGGACGACCTGGCCCAATTCGTCGAACTAATCCGCACCGTTATGCCCGACGGTTTCTACCTGGTGTCGAAGGAGCCGCCAACGCAGCCGATTGATGACGAATCCCGTCAGCTCCGGCTGACTGTCGGCCTCCTGTCCGAGCAGCGCGATCGTCGACTGCACGAACAGGCCGAGCTGCTCGAACGGCTGCACGAAGCTCTGGCCCGGACACGCCTCCTGGAAGCTCAGCTGGCCAGCGCCGGCCAACCGCCGGCCAGCCCGCTGGCCGAGGCGTCAGGCGCGGCTACGGCTACGGCGGCGGCGGCCGGCAGTCACCTGGTGGTTGAAGTGGCCGATTTGAAAGCTAAGCTTCGCCGATTGCGAGCCGAATGCGACGAGAAAGCGGAATGCCTGACCGACGCCGAGGCCGAATTGGTCGAGCAGCGCCAATTGGCCGCCAAATTGAAGGAGGAGAATCTGCAGCTGCTTGGGGAGGCGCGCATGTCCAGACAGTTGCAGGACGAGATCGACATACTCAAGGTATAAAATCCTATGACTTATAAGATGACGAGTTTGTTTTTATGTTGCAGTACACGTATAGTTGCTCCCGCTGTTTACCTAGAGTTTTTGTGTCGAATTTACGTATCGTTACTCCGGACACTATACAGATTCAGTGCTACCAAAAGCTGCGGAAATTCTTTAAAAAGCACTCTTTGAATAATTATGAAACTTGGGGATGCCGTAGTCCAGTGGTCAAGCGCGGCGCTCTGATGTGCCAGCGGCCTAGGCTCGATTCCAAGTGCAGTCACATTAATTTGTGGCTAAATTGGAATCTTAGTATGAGTCTTCTTGATGGCCAAACCCCAAGGCACAGTGAAGTGTACATGCCTAATGATAAATAAAGTTAGGGTCGCTGTACACTCCTGTGTGAGTGTGTGCCTGTGCGTAAGACTGCCTACGTATCCGCACAGGGGATCGATCCTGCTCAGGGGAGTCGGCGGAATGGGCAATAATGCCTCCCGCCGGTTGTGCGACAATGTCGCTTAAAGTACGCCAGGGTGCACGCAGCCCCCTGCCTCTAGAAAGATTGGGACTACAATCCCCCCATCCCCCTCTAGAATCCCCAAATACCCTACTAGAATTCCCCACCTCCCTCTGGAATTCCCCATCCCCCACTAGAATTTCCCATCCCCACTAGAATTCCCCATCCCCACTAGAATTTCCCATCCCCCACTAGAATTCCCCATCCCCCACTAAAATTCCCATCCCCCACTAGAATTTCCCACCCCCCACTAAAATTCCCCATCCCCCACTAGAATTCCCCATCCCCCACTAGAATTCCCAATCCCCCACTAGAATTCCCCATCCCCCACTAGAATTCCCCACCCCCACTAGAATTCCCCATCCCCCACTAGAATTTCCCATCCCCCACTAGAATTTCCCATCCCCCACTAGAATTCCCAATCCCTCACTAGAACTCCCCATCCCCCACTAGAATTCCCATCCCCCACTAGAATTTCCCACCCCCACTAAAATTCCCCATCCCCCACTTGAATTCCCCATCCCCCACTAGAATTCCCCACCCCCACTAGAATTCCCCATCCCCCACTAGAATTCCCCATCCCCCACTAGAATTTCCCATCCCCCACTAGAATTCCCCATCCCCCACTAGAATTCCCCATCCCCCACTAGAATTCCCCATCCCCACTAAAATTCCCCATCCCCCACTAGAATTCCCCATCCCCCACTAGAATTTCCCACCCCCACTAAAATTCCCCATCCCCCACTAGAATTCCCCCACACCCCACGATGGGAAAATCCCGACCGCCGCTGTACACCCTATCTGAGAGTGTGCGTGCTCAAGAGTACAAGGGGATCTACTTGTCTTCCTACTTCACAATTTTGATTTCGAAACCTCACAGGAGCGCACGGCCAAGTGCTCCCGCCTTGAAGACGAAATCAGCCGACTGCGCGATCGAACCAAACAGCTGGAGGCCTATCGCAATCGGGCCGAGGAGCTGCGGAACGAGAATGACGGACTGCATCGGCGGGCCGCTGAACTGGAGGATCTGCTTGAGCGGAGCGGGGCGGACGCTGGAAAGGTTTGTCTTGGTTGGCTATTTTACTTTTACTTTTATTGCCGATGGCAAGCTCAGGAAGATTATGGAGGCAGTCTCCCAGACAGTCCAGAATTCATGGGGAAGCTCTTAAGCAGTTTAGAATTCATGGGGAATCTCTCAGACAGTCCAGAATTCATAAGAATCTCTCAGGCAGTTTAGAATTCATGGGGAATCTCTTAAGCAGTCCAGAATTCATGGGGAATCTCTTAAGCAGTCCAGAATTCATGGGGAATCTCTTAAGCAGTTTAGAATTCATGGGGAATCTCTCAGACAGTCCAGAATTCATGGGGAATCCCTCAGACAGTCCAGAATTCATGGGGAATCTCTCAGACAGTCCAGAATTCATGGGAATCTCTCAGACAGTCCAGAATTCATGGGGAATCTCTCAGACAGTCCAGAATTCATGGGAATCTCTCAGACAGTCCAGAATTCATGGGGAATCCCTCAGACAGTCCAGAATTCATGGGGAATCTCTCAGACAGTCCAGAATTAATGGGAATCTCTCAGACAGCCCAGAATTCATGGGGAATCTCTCAGACAGTCCAAAATTCACGGGGAATCTCTCAGACAGTCCAAAATTCATGGGGAATCTCTCAGACAGTCCAGAATTCATGGGGAATCCCTCAGACAGTCCAGAATTCATGGGAATCTCTCAGACAGCCCAGAATTCATGGGGAATCTCTCAGACAGTCCAAAATTCACGGGGAATCTCTCAGACAGTCCAAAATTCATGGGGAATCTCTCAGACAGTCCAGAATTCATGGGGAATCTCTCAGACAGTCCAGAATTCATGGGGAATCCCTCAGACAGTCCAGAATTCATGGGAATCTCTCAGACAGCCCAGAATTCATGGGGAATCTCTCAGACAGTCCAAAATTCACGGGGAATCTCTCAGACAGTCCAAAATTCATGGGGAATCTCTCAGACAGTCCAGAATTCATGGGGAATCTCTCAGACAGCCCAGACTTCATGGGGAATCTCTCAGACAGTCCAAAATTCACGGGGAATCTTTCGGACGCACGGATAGAAAGTGAATTAATTACTTAGTTTACGGATGTGATCAGTTATGTATGCTTGCTGTAAGCGAGGGAATTTTTGCTAATGTATATAATCCCAATTGTAAATAATCCTTTCCCCACTGTTGCCCCCATATCAACCAGACCAAGTCCCTGCAAGCCGAACTAAACCGCTGCCGCCAAGAGAAAGAAGATTTAGAAGCATCTCTGGAAGCGGCCAGATCTCGCATAGTTGAACTAACGGAAGACAACAGCTTTCTAGAGAGCGAGTCCAAGCTGGTACTGAACGATACGCAGAGCCTCGAAGAGGAGCTCCGGCTAGCTCGCAATGTGCAGAGCTCCGCCCTGTTGGAGGAGACTCTGTCAGACAGTCTGAATGCCGACGCGCACAGCCGCCTACAGAAGGCCGAATCGGACAAGCTGGCACTTCGCCGACGCCTGCAGGAGGTCGAGAGCGGCCGAGCCGAACTGGAGAGCGAAGCCGACTCCCTGCGAGATCGGTGTCGCCGGCTAGAGAAAGAATTAGAGCACGTCAGGCAGAGCGCGATCGGCAAAAATGAGATGGATATACAGGAGATCCAGCGGATTATGTCCGATAATCGGCGGCTGGAGACCAAGGTTGATGAAGTTAACTCTTAATATTATCAGGCTTGGTTTAGCTTCTATTTCTTAGAAAATTCTTAGAAAGAAAACAGAAACTGCCTTACCTGAGATGATAAAAAGAAACTGTTTCTAAATTGACCTTCAATTCTTAGAGAAATCAGAGATTCCTAGAAATGAAAGCGAAAACTCGTTTGAAATTATTTATAAATAGGCCTTCAATCTTAGTAATTCTTAGATTTCTAGAAATCGTAACAAAAACACGTTTAAAATGCTTCAGAAATTGACCTTCTATTCTTACTATGTCTTAGATTCTTAGAAATCAGGAAAAATGCGTGTTAAATGACTCGTAAATCAACTTCTATTTCTTAGAAAAATCTTAGATTCCTAGAAACGCTTTTGAAATGTTTTATAAATTAGCATTCAAGTTTTGTCAAATCTCAGATTTCAAATCTCAGAACGAAAAACGCGTTGGAAATGAATCATAAGTCGACTTATTCTTAGAAAATCTTAGTTTCCTAGAAATCGTAACAAAAACACGTTTAAAATTATTCAGAAATTGACCTTCTATTCTTACTATGTCTTATATTCCTAGAAATCCGGAAAAATGCGTGTTAAATGACTCATAAATCAGCTTCTATTTCTTAGAAAAAATCTTAGATTCCTAGAAACGCATTTAAAATGTTTTATAAATTAGCATTCAAGTTTTGTCAAATCTCAGAACGAAAAACGCATTGGAAATGAATCATAAGTCGACTTATTCTTAGAAAATCTTAGTTTCCTAGAAATCGTAACAAAGACACGTTTAAAATTATTCAGAAATTGACCTTCTATTCTTACTATGTCTTATATTCCTAGAAATCAGGAAAAATGCGTGTTAAATGACTCATAAATCAACTTCTATTTCTTAGAAAATCTTAGATTCCTAGAAATGCTTTTGAAATGTTTATAAATTAGCATTCAAGTTTTGTCAAATCTCAGATTTCAAATCTCAGAACGAAAAACGCGTTGGAAATGAATCATAAGTCGACTTATTCTTAGAAAATCTTAGTTTCCTAGAAATCGTAACAAAGACACGTTTAAAATTATTCAGAAATTGGCCTTTTACTATGTCTTATATTCCTAGAAATCAGGAAAATGCGTGTTAAATGACTCATAAATCAGCTTCTATTTCTTAGAAAAAATCTTAGATTCCTAGAAACGCATTTGAAATGTTTTATAAATTAGCAATCAAGTTTTGTCAAATCTCAGAACGAAAAACGCGTTGGAAATGAATCATAAGTCGACCTATTCTTAGAAAATCTTAGTTTCCTAGAAATCGGAGCAATAATACGCGTTCGGTATGATTCATAAGATGACCTTTGATTCTTATAGAATAGATAAATCATCGACCATAAATAACCAACAGGTGTGATATATGAAATTATATCGTATTAAATTCCCCAGATTGAATTCTCACTTAATGACCCTTTACTAACCTACCTGTATAATTGTGCACCTACCTGCTGTTCAGGTGTCCGGACTTCAGCAGCAACTAGACGATCTCGAGAGCTCCAACGAGCGCCTAAAATCCGAGCAGGCTCGCTGGTCGTCGGCCAGCCGCGATCTGGAGACAGCTCGGAAAGCCCTCGCCGAGGCTGGCGACTCCAAGCGCGAAGTTGAAAAGGAGGCGAAACGTTTAAAGCGAGCTTTGGATGCGGCCGAAGCCGATAAGAGCCAGCTGCAGACGGAGGCGAATTCGCTAAGAGAGGAGCTCACGGAATTGCAGGTGCGCGTTGAGGCTGCGTTTCATTGCCGGATTATCCTGTGCCATTTTCCAATTTTGTATTTTTTCAATGCGAGACAGTGCGACTAAGGATTCGATCGATAATGGGTACTTCTGTTAGTACTCAAAGGCTGTGGAACCAATGGTTTAGAGGCTAAGGACTCAATAGACAGTGGGACTAAGGACTCAATAAAGACAGTGGGGCTAAGGACTCAATAGACAGTGGGACTAAGGACTCAATAAAGACAGTGGGGCTAAGGACTCAATAGACAGTGGGACTAAGGACTCAATAAAGACAGTGGGGCTAAGGACTCAATAGACGGTGGGGCTAAGGACTCAATAGACGGTGGGGCTAAGGACTCAATAGATAGTGGGGCTAAGGACTCAATAGACGGTGGGGCTAAGGACTCAATAGATAGTGGGGCTAAGGACTCAATAAAGACAGTGGGGCTAAGGACTCAATAGACAGTGGGACTAAGGACTCAATAGACGGGGCTAAGGACTCAATAGACGGGGCTAAGGACTCAATAGACGGTGGGGCTAAGGACTCAATAGATAGTGGGGCTAAGGACTCAATAGACGGTGGGCTAAGGACTCAATAGACGGTGGGGCTAAGGACTCAATAGACGGTGGGGCTAAGGACTCAATAGACGGTGGGGCTAAGGACTCAATAGACGGTGGGGCTAAGGACTCAATAGACGGTGGGGCTAAGGACTCAATAGACGGTGGGGCTAAGGACTCAATAGACGGTGGGGCTAAGGACTCAATAGACGGTGGGGCTAAGGACTCAATAGACGGGGCTAAGGACTCAATGGACAGTTGGCTAGTGACTCAAAAACAGCACTCAGAATCCACTTGAATCGCAATTCGTGTGCCCGAATGCTTCACTACTAAACAGACAGTTCAAGCCGACAACAGAGCCACCGCTCAGGACGTGCAGGAATTAGAAAAAGAGCGTCTAGAGTTGCTAAGCAACCTGAATCTGGAGCGCAGCACAGTTGCCAGCTTGCGCGACCAGCTTATTCAAGAGAAGATCCGCTGCCAGAGTCTCAATACAGAGAAGCGACAATCGGTTGCCATAGATACCAGCGTCACCGACCAGCGGGTGACCACTCTGGAGAGCCGGAACGCGGCTCTACAAGCGGAACTGTTGGCTTGCAAAGACCGGCTTGACAAGGATAATAAATCTAAGCGACAGTCGCTTGAACGCGGATCAGTTAGCGACTTCCTGGAGATCAAGGATCATCTAGTTCGTGTTGAACGGCAAAATGCCGCTCTGGAGAAGGAGCGGGACACGCTCGAATCCACCAATGCTCAGCTGAGAGAGCGAGCCAGCGTTGCTGAGGAGCGACTGTCGGCTGCTCAAGATCAGCTGGTGGAAGCTCAATCCCAGCTGGCCTCGGCTAATGTACAAGTGGCCACGCTGCAGTCTAGCAATGCCGCGCTTGAGACCGAGGTTAAAAGGTTTGTTTTGCACTTTTGTAATATACTGGAAACAGAGTAGTTGCTTGGAGGTTTACTGATTGGTTGGTCTTCAAGATTCTCTCTGATTGGCTGGAAGGGGATGTCTTCAAGATTCTCTCTGATTGGCTGGAAGGGGGTGTCTTCAAGATTCTCTCTGATTGGCTGGAAGGGGATATCTTCAAGATTCTCTCTGATTGGCTGGAAGGGGATGTCTTCAAGATTCTCTCTGATTGGCTGGAAGGGGATGTCTTCAAGATTCTCTCTGATTGGCTGGAAGGAGATGTCTTCGAGATTCTCTCTGATTGGCTGGAAGGAGATGTCTTCGAGATTCTCTCTGATTGGCTGGAAGGAGATGTCTTCGAGATTCTTCCCAATTGGTTAGAGACAACTTTCTTCGAGATTCTGTCTGATTCGCTCTGATTCCCCACACATTTTTCCCAGGCTCCAAGCGGCCCTGTCCGACCTGCAGTCGCGGCTGCACAAGCTGGACAAAGACTACGCCAAGCTGCTGGCCGATTACGAACAATTGCGTCAGCTGCACGAACAGTTAAGCCGGGAGTACGAGACCGAATCTACCGAGCGCAAACAGCTGCAAGCTGAGCTGAAGCAGCGCAAAGCGGAATTGCGAACCCGTTTAGCCGAGATCGACCGGCTAACTAAAGAGGCCGAAAGCTTCAAGCATCTGCAGGAGGCGCTAGAAAATGAGACTAAAAACATGGCCGAAGACTCGCGTCAGTATGTTCAACTGCAGGCTCAGTATTCCGACCTGCTGGCCGATCAGCAGCGCCTGCTAGCCGCCAAGGACAAGTGCGAGCAGGACCTGCGGATGCTCAGCGCTGATGCCGGCTCGATGCGGCGTCGGCTGGCCGAAAGCGAGAATGAGCTGGCGCTGACTGGCGCCGATGCGGGCCGGCTGCGGGATCAGGTGATTAGAGACATGTCTGATTGGTTTATCGACTGTCAGTTTATCAATCAGCTGATTGGTTTATTTATTGTCAGTTTATCAATCAGCTGATTGGTTTCTTGATTTTCAGTTTATCAATCAGCTGATTTGTTAGCGATTGTCAGTTTATCAATCAGCTGATTGGTTTCTTGATTTTCAGTTTATCAATCAGCTGATTTGTTAGTGATTGTCAGTTTATCAATCAGCTGATTGGTTTATCGATTGTCAGTTTATCAATCAGCTGATTGGTTTATCGATTTTCAGTTTATCAATCAGCTGATTGGTTTATCGATTGTCAGTTTATCAATCAGCTGATTGGTTTATCGATTTTCCCTTTTTTATTCTCACGCAGATCGCCCAGCTCGAGGCCCAGAATCAGCAGTTAAACCAGGAGAAATCCACTTTGATGGGCGAGCAGCGGCTGTTGCTAACCCAGAATCAGGAGCTGCTAACGCAGACCCTGCAGTTCAAGGACAATTACAACATCGAAGAGCGCACACTGCGCGAACGCCTGATTGCTTTGCAGCGCCAGAAGGAGCGCTTAGAAGACAAAATCATGGACCAATATAAGGCTTATTCTCCGGCTAAGAGTGGCGCATCGAAGGGCAAAGGCCGGGCTATACTGGCTAAGGCTAAAGAGATTTTCACGCCTCCTGCCAGTTCGAATGGCCAGTTTGACCAGCAGCAACAGCAGCAGCCGCAGCCACAATACCATCAGCAGTACCAGCAGCAGCAGCAGAGATTCGAGCCGCGTCACTCCAGCATATTCGATCTGCTGCCAAACTGCGGCGGCAGCATCGCGGGCGGTCCCGGCAGCATCGCGGGCGAATCCTCGATAGTGTCGGCCGGGCATCACCAGCAGCAGCGGCAGCGGGCACAGCAGCAGGAGGACCGGCTAATGCGGGTTGAAGAGTTCCTATGCAGCGAGGCGCCGCCTCCGACTTCGACATCGTCTACTGCTGCCGCTGGCCTGGCGCGGAATGCTTCTCCGCCAAAGAGTCTCGCTCTGACTAGGTGAGAGGCGAAGGGGTTAAGTTATCTGCACTGATGCAGTATCGCGTGGTCAGTCAGGTTGAGTCAGGGGGTATAGCACTATTTTGTTTGAGTGCTCAGCGGTAAACGATTTCAGGTTTGAGTGCCTGACGATTAGAGCGTGTGTGTGAGTGCTGTGCCTGAGTACAGTATTGGCGCTTGTGTGTGCTCAGGATTCTGCGAAATGGGCAGATTGCCTCAGAGCTGTTTGCGGGATGATGTCGCCGAAGGCTTAGCGACAGAGTGCCCGCAACACTTTTGAACATGATTATACACTTCATTCAATTTCCGACACAACCGTGCCGCTTATTCACCAGAAACGGCGCCGACTCAACCGATGGCCGTCGAGACAATGACGACGACGATACTGGCGGGTTCCAGCCGCCGCCGGAGCGTCGGTCGGCCAGCGCCCTCGGCTCGCCGATTCGTCGACAATTGCCACCGACTCCGCCTGTTAATCGGCGACGTGCCGGGACGTCAACTCCGACGCCCGCCATGTCGCATCATCAGGTTGGCCTGGGATAATTTGAGATTGAAACAAGCAGGCAATCGGGCAGGAAGGCAGGCAGACAGACAGACAGACAGACAGACAGACAGACACTAAGACACTAAAACTAAGACACTAAAAGACAGGCAGACAGACACTAAGACAGACACTAATACACTAAGACAGGCAGACAGACACTAAGACACTAAAAGACAGGCAGACAGACACTAAGACAGACACTAATACACTAAGACAGGCAGACAGACACTAAGACACTAAAAGACAGGCAGACAGACACTATAACAGACAGACACTAAGGCACTAAAACAGACAGACACTAAGACAGACAGACACTAAAACAGACAGACAGACAGACAGACAGACAGACACTAAGACACTAAAACAGACAGACAGACAGACAGACAGACAGACAGACAGACAGACAGACAGACAGACAGACACTAAAACACTAAAACAGACAGACACTAAGACAGACAGACACTAAAACAGACAGACAGACAGACAGACACTAAGACACTAAAACAGACAGACAGACAGACAGACAGACAGACAGACACTAAGACACTAAGACACTAAAACAGACACTAAGACACTAAGACACTAAGACAGTCAGACAAAAACTAAGAACAAAGAGGCAGACAGTCAGGCAGTAGAAAATGATGGCTATCCTCTGGTCCATCAATTGTTCAGTCAATTCAGTCAATTAAGGATTTTCTTAAGCCTACCGTTACTATGAGTAGCCTGTAACGACTTTAAAAACTTTACTCTCTAAAACCTCCTTCCTCCCGCAGCATCAGCAGGCCGCTGTGCCCCCGTCGCCAACCGCCTCAGTCGCGTCCAGTCGTCTGCCAGCCACGGAGCGCTACGAGAAGAATGAGATTTTTGTTCACGAACGCGGCCACAGTTTTGATAGCCAGCAGCAGCAGCCGCCGCCGCAGGCTCCGCCGCCCAGACGAGAGTCGGCCGGCCTGCCCGGTCACAAGCCCTACATAGCGATTGGCCGAAGCGGCGGGGGCGGTGGTAGCAGCGCCGCTCCCAGCGTCCCAGCTCGATCCGTGACGCCCCAGCAGCTGCCCTCGGCTGTAGTGGCTGCCGCAGCCAATTCAACTGGCCGAAATTCGGCGATGCGCTCCATGACGCCCGGGCCTCAGATTATTGGCAACATTGCTCCGTCATCTGTTCAGCAGCAGCTGAGGCGGACTATATTCTCTGGCCAACAACCCGCTCCGCAACAGCAGCAACATCCGGTTCCGCCTCGTAGGCAGGGCAGCGGCGCTTCGGATGGTTCCGGTTCCGGTTCGATGCAGCAACAGCAACAGCCTCAGCTGCCGCCCCGAGCCGGCGCCGGCCTGCCCAGATCGGCCACATTGGAGCCGAAAGTGTCCGCCAGTTCTGACCATCATCACCAGCGCGCTACTAATAGTAGTAGCAGCAACAGAGATGGTGGCAATCGCAATTCTCTCTGGTTAGATCACGGCTGCTTATAAACTCTATTGATGCTGCTCAGCCAAACACACGCTATAGAATCGAGTGCAATTCAAAATTTGGCGCTGTTTCAAATTCTTTTTATTAGCGCGAAATTGAATTTGTTTGTGTTTTAAAAATTCAATAAATATAATTTTGTTATCAGCTTCAAGGATAATAGTTATATTAGTATATTAGTTCTCACTAGAAATATAGTTTGTCACTAATTGTTGCTAAAGCCACTATTGTACACAAAGTAGTTCACGCCTTCACTTCAATGTCACCTCTTCTATGCATGTCCGCATCGGTGGGTTACTTGCAGTAGTTAGAAAGATTTTTGTTTTGATCAGCGGGTCTGGCCCAACATTTTAGCTGTTTGTTATCTGTGATAATTTTCAAATGTAAAATGAATAATTGCATCATTTTCAGAGCAGTTCAAACTCAATAAAAACTGTTCATATTTGTTGTTTTGTTTTATTAAAACTCCTACCTATCAAGGTGTTTGTTTTCAAATGAATGATCTATAGGATAATATAAAACCAGCCTTTTCTGCGAAACGAGGCTGTGAATTGTGCTCTCTCGTCTTTAAAAAATTCGCATACAACGCTTTCTATTGTTCAACTTTTCTTGTCATTTCTGTCATCGAAGTGAGAGTTTTAATCGACAATTTGACAAATTAGGCCATCCGGCATTGCTGCTTTTTGCTTGGCATTTTTGTCTGCCCCCTTCCCCTATTTTTAATCCCCACAGTTTTTGCTTTGTTCCCCTCAGCGGGTGAATTTTTTAAAAATTCAATTCGACAAATTTCTAAACTTTCCTTCTCGAACCTTTCTACACTACTCATATATCATCAGTAGCAGTAGTAGTATTTTTTGCCAAAAAAAATTTTATTCGCGGGTAACTCGGTGTAATTTTTCTTGTGCAGATTTGCCTGAATGAACGATTTCGCTTGGACTCGGCCCGCGTGTCTTTGTTGTTGTTTTTGTTTTTGTCTCCAAAATAACGTTCATACATTTTTTACATTACAATATTTGTATTTAGGTTTTTCTGCTGTAGGCAACTTGCTTTTGTCAAACTGAAAGGGTATTGCCTTTTTTTAGCTATTGTTACAAAACCAGTTCCGTGCTTGCCTGCCTCTGTGCTGTATTTTCCGTCTAGTTTAAAAAAACAGCTTTAAGAACTTCGATGACTACTTTTAGTACCCTTGCTTCCTTCGCTGTAAATATTGTCTGTGGGACTTTTGTGTTGATAGCGTTTTTAATTTTTTCAATGGGCTTGTTTTTTGGCGTTCGTATTTTCACTATTTTGTGGCATACCGGACGGCATGGTTTGGATCTTTTTTATTTTCTGTTCGCTCTTCTCTTTGTGTCTTTTTGCTGCATATCTCCTTTCTTGACATGTATTATAAGCATATTTGCCCCTCTGTAGCTCGTTCACTTCTATCTATTCTAATCTTATATTCTGCAAGCTTATTTATTAGCTAATTATATATGAATACAAATGCAAAGTATACTTATATACTATACTGTGCTTTTGTCTTGCTCTCTCTCTTGTACTCATCTACTCGATCTAGTCAGGCTTCTGTCAGAGCATCTACTCAATCTAGTCAGGCTTCTGTCAGAGCATCTACTCAATCTAGACAGGCTTCTGTCAGAGCATCTACTCAATCTAGTCAGGCTTCTGTCAGAGCATCTACTCAATCTAGTCAGGCTTCTGTCAGAGCATCTACTCAATCTAATCAGGCTTCTGTCAGAGCATCTACTCAATCTAGTCAGGCTTCTGTCAGAGCATCTACTCAATCTAATCAGGCTTCTGTCAGAGCATCTACTCAATCTAGTCAGGCTTCTGTCAGAGCATCTACTCAATCTAGTCAGGCTTCTGTCAGAGCATCTACTCAATCTAATCAGGCTTCTGTCAGAGCATCTACTCAATCTAGTCAGGCTTCTGTCAGAGCATCTACTCAATCTAATCAGGCTTCTGTCAGAGCATCTACTCAATCTAGTCAGGCTTCTGTCAGAGCATCTACTCAATCTAGTCAGGCTTCTGTCAGAGCATCTACTCAATCTAATCAGGCTTCTGTCAGAGCATCTACTCAATCTAGTCAGGCTTCTGTCAGAGCATCTACTCAATCTAATCAGGCTTCTGTCAGAGCATCTACTCAATCTAGTCAGGCTTCTGTCAGAGCATCTACTCAATCTAGTCAGGCTTCTGTCAGAGCATCTACTCAATCTAGTCAGGCTTCTGTCAGAGCATCTACTCAATCTAATCAGGCTTCTGTCAGAGCATCTACTCAATCTAGTCAGGCTTCACTCAGAACATCTACTCAATCTAGTCAGGCTTCACTCAGAACATCTACTCAATCTAGTTCGTCAGGTTGTAAAAACTCACTTCAACATGTCTTCAATATTAATTTCAGGTGGTCAGAGTCAGAGCAATCCATTATTAACTTACCTAGCAGCCACAGACGTGACAGCGGCAATAAAAGCAACACAGCCAAGCAACAGAGCAGAGAGCGCACAATGAGCGGCCGGGGCGGCGAGAAGATCCGCTACGCCAAGCAGGAGATTCCGTCAAATTACAGCCACGTGCTGCAGTCGGCTCGCAATCGGGCAGCAGCAGCCGCCGCCGCCGCCGACGCCTCGGGGTCCAAACGGCGTCAGCAAGCCGACCGGGAGCAGGGCTTCCGTTTGTACTTTAGCGGAGCCAATCACGGCAACCAGCAGCTGCAGCAGCAAAAGACGGCCCGTCTGGCCGCGGGCGCAGCTGATTCGGCAGCCGCCTACACAAGTAGGAAAGCAAAGACTTCAATTGGAAATAGGGCTCAGCAGCAACAACAGCAGCAGCGGTCTCGAACTGCAGCCCCGCCGCGCAAAGGCTGGGCACCCGGCGACCAGGACATCACCATCCGCACCCAGACTGGCGATCTAGTGAACGTGCCGGCGCCCTACAAATACGAGCAGGACTTTGACGATGCCGACTTAAACGACGACGATCAAACAGAGTCGCTGCTACTGTCGGCTAGGGATGTCCACGCGCTCAGACAGAGCATCCTGCAGCTTGGCGGCGGCGGTAACGGAGACAGCAACGAAGATGATGCTAGTCAAATCGACGAAGAGGAGCTGCCGCCGCCTAGCGGTTCAACCGACGACAATGACGGCAGCGACGTACTCGACCGCGAATTGGACAGCGTTCGGTCTGTTGTCGGCGATGAAGTGGGCGGAGGTGGCGCTAGTAGCGACGCTCGGGTTGTGCTGCAGCTGAGGAAATCACTCGGCCCAGCGTACGATGAAGGCCACAAATTGGATTATATTATTCAGCGCATTATGGAGCTGTCTGTCGGTCAGAGGGACAAACTGATGCAGGCGTTTGCTCATATTGATCAGCAGCAGCAGCAGCCGGCTAAATCTGCCGCTAATTTAGGTAAGTTTGCTTATTTAGCGACCATTTCAGGTAGTTAATTTCAGGTAGTTAATTTCAGGTAGTTCATTAGCCTACTATTTCAGGTAGATAATTAGTCTGGAATTTCAAGTAATTGATTAGTCTGCCTTTTCAGGTAGAGAATTAGTCTGCCATTTCAGGTAGTTAATTAGTCTGGCATTTCAGGTAGTTAATTAGTCTTCCGTTCCAGGTAGATAATTAGTCTGGCATTTCAGGTAGTTAATTAGTCTTCCGTTCCAGGTAGATAATTAGTCTGGCATTTCAGGTAGTTAATTAGTCTTCCGTTCCAGGTAGATAATTAGTCTGGCATTTCAGGTAGTTAATTAGTCTTCCGTTCCAGGTAGATAATTAGTCTGGCATTTCAGGTAGATAACTAGTCTTCCGTTCCAGGTAGTTAATTAGTCTGGCATTTCAGGTAGTTAATTAGTCTTCCGTTCCAGGTAGATAATTAGTCTGGCTTTTCAGGTAGTTAATTAGTCTTCCGTCCAAGTAGATAATTAGTCTGCCATTTCAGGTAGATAACTAGTCTTGCCATTTCAGGTAGTTAATTAGTCTTCCGTTCCAGGTAGATAATTAGTCTGGCATTTCAGGTAGTTAATTAGTCTGGCATTTCAGGTAGTTAATTAGTCTGGCATTTCAGGTAGTTAATTAGTCTGGCGTTTCAGGTAGTTGATGCAATCAATTCTATGCAGTATTAACGCATAACAAGAAAAAAAAATTATTTTAAACCAACAGCAAACGAAGCGATTGCAGAGGCCAATCAGCCGCCTAAGCAGCAGCCGGCAGCCCAGGCCGCTGTTGGTCACGTGATCCGACTCCGCCTGCACTCGAACTGGGGCCACCCGGGCCTAATCGGCCTCACCGAGTTGCAGTGCTTCGATTCCGATGCCCGTCAAATACGAATTGATCGAATCTGTTTAGACGAAAATAAACGACCTTCAGTTGTACTGGAGTGCCTTATCAACGGCCGCTACCTCACTAATAAGGAGAGAAACATGTGGACCTGCCCATTGCTACCCGGCCAGCCTGTGGATATTTACCTGCACATGGCCAAGCGGCCGGCCAGCCTCAAGGTGTGGAACTACAATCGCAGCCTGCAGACTCTGGATATTGGGGCCAGGCGAGTTGAAATCAGCATTGACAACGGGCCGGCTCTGTTCAACGGCGAGCTGGACAAAGGCTGCGGCTCGCAGGGCATCGATTTCGGCCAGAAGATTTCTTTGTCGGCCAAGCAGGCCGGAGTTCGAATCGATGAGGACGACGAATTACAGTCGGCCGCCGAGCTGAATAGGCGGCACAACAAGAAGTACGCCAAGACGCCGCGACTGGCCGCCGCCTCGCCTCGCTGCGCCACTCGCGGCCTGGACGACCCCGGACTGCTCGGCGACGATGCCGAAGACCAGGACGCATCCTGTCTGATGGACAAGGTCCGGCTGATGCGCCGCAGTCGTCAGGAGCAGAAAGCGGCCGCCGCCGCAGCCGCCGCTTCAACAGCTTCCATCGACAGTCCCAGAGAGTCGCCCCGGCCGTCGGCCACTTCAGCTGCGCCAGTCAACGCCGCCGAGGAGCTCAGCCTGACCATGGCGGCGCAACCTCCGACGTCGTCGTCGAAGGCTCCAGCGGCGGCGCCGCCGGCCCCGAAATTCGGCCGACGCTCTCGACTGACCGACAACAAAGACGACGACGGCAACGACGCCTACGCTGGAGCTCGGGCCGATCTAGAGAAATCCTGGGCCTCGTTGAATCAGTTCAACAAGCTGACGGCTGGCCGGCTGGACACCCGGCCGGAGGGCGACGCTTTGGACAGCCTTCTGCAGCGGGCCGCCCGTCTGACGTCTCCCGCTCAGCCTCCGCAGCAGCCGCAGCCGCCAGCGCCAGTTGAGCAGCCGCCGCCGCCATCAACCGCGGTCGGATCGGACGACATCGAAACCAACGGCTTCGTGATCCCGGAGCTGCCGGCCGGTCAGCTGTTGCACCTGAACATCCTGGACACCTGGGGGGATCCGCACTATGTTGGCCTCACCGGCCTGGAGTTTTTCAGCTCCGCCGGCGACCCGGTCCGCATTATCGACATCTCGGCCGATCCGGCCGACATCAACGTGCTGCCCGAGTACGACTCAGATCCCCGGGTTGTTGCCAACCTTATCGACGGCGTCAATCGGACATTCGACGAGGTGCACATGTGGCTGTGCCCGTTCACGCCCGGCCGAGGTCATCACGTCTACGTGACCTTCGCCGAGCCGGTGCAGCTGGCCATCATGCGGGTGTGGAACTATAACAAATCCCGGGTGCACTCGTCTCGCGGCGCCAAACTAATCGACGTCGCTCTTGACGGTATTCGAATCTTCTACGGCGAAATTGCCCGCGGCAACGACGAGACTATATTGTTTACTGAGGACGACGCCATCTTGGAGCGGGTCTGGCACAATGACCTCAGTCTGCAGGTGATTTGGCCATGCTTTTCTCCATTGAATTATAGTTTAGTAAGCTACTTCTATAGTGCTAAGTAGTATACTACTACTATTGATACTACTACTACTACTCTACTACTCTACTACTACTACTACTACTACTACTCTACTACTCTACTACTACTACTACTACTCTACTACTCTACTACTACTACTACTCTACTACTCTACTACTACTACTACTACTACTACTCTACTACTACTACTACTACTACTACTACTACTACTACTACTACTACTACTACTACTACTACTACTACTACTACTACTACTACTACTACTACTACTACTACTACTACTACTACTACTACTACTACTACTAGCTCGTACTACCACTACTATTGTAATACGAGTACCCCGCCCGCCCCCTCAGGACCTGGAGACCGAGCCGGACACCGCGCCAATGACGCATCGGCCGAGAACTCGGGACTCCGACGAGCAGCGCCAGAAGCGTCTAGCCGAACTGGACATTGTGCCCGTGCCCGGCTCGTCCAAGTCCTCAGCAGCGGCGTCCGACCGTCCCGTGACCTCGGCGGCGGCCGCTGCCGCGCCGAAAATGTACGCCGTCCAAGGCCAGCAGCTGACGCTGAACCTCGTGGACACCTGGTCCGATCCTCACTACATCGGCCTGACTGGCCTGGAGCTGGTTGACTCCACTGGTCAGTCGGTTCCAATTCGCCCAGATCAGCTGAGTGCCGAGCCGCGCGATATGCGAGTTGTGCCCGGCTGCGAGGCCGACGAGCGAACTCTGGACAAACTGGTTAATGGGGTCAATAGTACTACCGATGATGTTAACATGTGGCTGGTGCCATTCACTAAGGGTGACGATCACACCATCACTGTGACCCTGGATAGGCCTGCTCAGCTGCTCACTCTGCGTCTGTGGAATTATAATAAATCTCCTGAGGATTCTTACAGAGGCGTTAAGGTAAGCCTATTGTATTGCTAACGATGCATCCCATCCCGATTCCCCATCTCCCATACACAATTCCCCATCTCCCATACACAATTCCCTATATCCCATGCACAATTCCCCACCTCCCATACCTAATTACCCATCTCCCATACACAATTCCCCATCTCCTATATAAAATTCATAATCTCCCATACCCCATCCCCCCTTTCCCATACCAAATTCCAAATTCCCATACCCATCTCCCATACCAAATTCCCCATCTCCCATACCTGATTCCCCATCTTCCATACCAAATTCCCCATCTCCCATACCCAATTACCCATCTCCCATACCCCATTCCCCATCTCCCATACCATCTCCCATATCCCATTCCCCCTCTCCCATACCAAATTCCAAATTCACCATCTCCCATACACAATTCCCCATCTCCCACACCCAGTCTCTCATCCCCCATACTCAATTCAACCATCATATCAACTCGCCAATTCACAATTCAGGTAATGCACATTCAATTAGACGGCCGCTACCTGTCGCCGGAGCTCGGCCTATTAATTCGCAAAGCGCCAGGCCATAATTATTATAATTTTGTGCAAGAAATCGCCCTGGCCGATCTGATCCGCCAGCCTTCGGCAACGGCAATTCCTGTGACTGTTGGCAACGACGATTATCAACAGGCCGGCAGCCTGCCTTGCGGTTTCGTCTACCAATTGAATCTATTAAATACGCACGGCGATCTGTACTATATCGGCCTGACCGAACTGCAACTATTCGATGAGACTGGTCGTCCAATCCAGTTAAGCGGCGAGGCTATTAGCTGCGGCGCCGGCCGCGGAGGCTTTGTGGCTGCGCATCCCGAGAGTATCAACTGCTTAGATGGCGTGGAAAATGATGTTCGAACGCCCGATAAGCTGGTAAGTAGTATTTGGTGCGTATTTTCTGGCTTCAATTAATTTAATACCGTTCGGGCGTCCAAGATTGATTTCTACACCTACAGGGGACTGTGTCCTGTGCGTACCTTGAGTATTGTGTTTTTATGTTCTGTGTTGCTAGGTCCTTCAGGGACTGTGTTGCTGGGTACTTCAGGGACTGTGTTGCTGGGTACTTCAGGGACTGTGTTGCTAGGTACTTCAGGGACTGTGTTGCTAGGTACTTCAGGGACTGTGTTGCTGGGTACTTCAGGGACTGTGTTGCTGGGTACTTCAGGGACTGTGTTGCTGGGTACTTCAGGGACTGTGTTGCTAGGTACTTCAGGGACTGTGTTGCTAGGTACTTCAGGGACTGTGTTGCTGGGTACTTCAGGGACTGTGTTGCTGGGTACTTCAGGGACTGTGTTGCTGGGTACTTCAGGGACTGTGTTGCTAGGTACTTCAGGGACTGTTGATAGGTACTTCAGGGACTGTGTTGATAGGTACTTCAGGGACTGTTGATAGGTACTTCAGGGACTGTTGATAGGTACTTCAGGGACTGTTGATAGGTACTTCAGGGACTGTTGATAGGTACTTCAGGGACTGTGTTGCTAGGTACTTCAGGGACTGTTGATAGGTACTTCAGGGACTGTGTTGCTAGGTACTTCAGGGACTGTTGATAGGTACTTCAGGCACTGTGTTGATAGGTACTTCAGGGACTGTTGATAGGTACTTCAGGGACTGTTGATAGGTACTTCAGGGACTGTTGATAGGTACTTCAGGGACTGTTGATAGGTACTTCAGGGACTGTTGATAGGTACTTCAGGGACTGTTGATAGGTACTTCAGGGACTCTGTTGATAGGTACTTCAGGCACTGTTGATAGATACTTCAGGCACTGTTGATAGGTACTTCAGGGACTCTGTTGATAGGTACTTCAGGCACTGTTGATAGGTACTTCAGGGACTCTGTTGATAGGTACTTCAGGGACTGTGTTGCTGGGTACTTCAGGGACTGTGTTGCTGGGTCAGGGACTGTGTTGATAGGTACTTCCCCTAGTAACACACTTCGTCACGGCAACGTCGCGTAAACGTCGCAAAGTTACGTCGCGGCAAGGGGTCAAGTGTCGCGCCACGCGACGTGGCGTACACTTCACTTCGCGACGTCACGTTATTACCATTACGCGACCTTTACGCGACTAGTTTATAGTTGGCCGCGTTTAGTTTCTTACTTCTTGATTTGAATGCAGTTTCACAGAGGTGATCGCCACGTTAAATGCTGTTTAAAACTTTATGAGGTTTAAATGCTGTAATTCACGGCAGCAATTGCACACCAAGATAATTTGTAATGCACACGTACTGACATACACCTATATCAGATACTGGGTGATCTTTTATTGGCGAAGGTCGACTCGCACCAGGATTGTACAGCTATATATCAGCCGCTGGAAAAATATAGTACGCAATTATATGCAATAGGAGATAATAAAAGCTATAGCAAACAAAAGGAACATAAATACCAACTGGGAACTGGGTAATGAATAGTAGAACGTAGCGATGTATGGTAATTAGAGTAAAATTATAGTAGATAAAGGTAATTAATTTAATTTAATTAATTATTTTTTTGTTTCCTAGAATAAACAGCCAATTCAATTAGCAAATAATCACCCAGTCTATAGTAAATAATAAAATAATATAACACTTGAAATAATTTAAGCCAAAAAAGGCCAACAAAGCAGTTTTACCGTTTGCACCGTTTTTTTTTAAAATTACTCAAAACTGGTATAAAGAACGGGTTTTTGCGACCCCTGTTTGTCTTAGAATAAAAAATTTTGGTGGGGAGGGATCTGGTGACTAAGTGAGGAAAGAGCTAATTTCCCGCCCCATTTTTCTATATCTAAGTTTCTCCATTCCAGCCTACTCTGCGCAGAATAAATCGAAACAAACTGACAAGGCTCGGGAGCCGATTATTCCCGCGGCCAGGGGACCTCCAACATGAAGCTAACGAGTGCAATTCGGGTCATTTGCATGCTTTAGCACCTCCTTTACAGCGGCTTCTATCTCCTTCGCCTTGACGCTGCGTAGCGTTGCACCTCGCACGATTGTCCACAGGATGCTGTCCTTGAACGCCGCTTTCTCTCGCCGTCCTGCGAAACTAAAACTCGCCATAGCCGGCGAAGCCAGCAGCCGGCGCAAAATGCGACGCACTGCATCCTGGGTGCTGCCGCCACCAATGCAGGCCATCTGTCCTTCCTGTAATGCAAGTGAAGCAGTTACGCAAAATTGTCTAATTGTTATTTTACTCTTTCGTGACGCGATCGCGGAGACCGTGCGTTCAATCCGTTCAACGTATTTACAGATGGCTGCCAGTTCCCTCATAACAATCTTCTCGAATGCTGAAACATCAAGGCGGGAATTTTCATCATGGATATCACACTACAGTGCTTTTGTACTTTAGCAAAAATGGCATTGGTGTACACGTGCATGATTTTAGTTCTCACAACAACAGCATTTCAAATGAATCTGTGAACACTTACGCGTGCTCGCGCCTGCAGCACAATCTGGCGCAACTGCCAGTCTGGGTTCACTTGCGGCAGCGGAGGCAGCAGCTGACGGTGGAGCGGGAGGTCGCGCAGCTGAGAGCGGCCTGTTTGCCGGCGTCATTCCCAAAGCATTCGAGAGGGGAGTCTGGTTCGACTGTTGAGCGGGGTAGGCAGCAGCAGCCGGCGTCTGCGTCTGCTGCGCAGCGTCATCCTGCCTGCACGAATTCAAATGCGCCGCCTCAAACAGAACAGCTGCACAGCTGGACGATCCCACTGACTTTTCGCGTCCGCCTCTCGCTGCTCGGGGCGTCTCATTAATGCGGGCTGCAGAAGAATGAACAGTTTTAAAACATTTGATTTACCCAAATTTGTTTTAGCCAATTCAAAGATCGAACTTCAAATGTGCGTACTCACGAAAATTTGGCAATGGAGGTGGCAGATCATCATCATCGTCATATCCATCGCATGACTCTAGATCTGAGTCTGACACGATCCTTGCCGTCTTTGGTCTTTTTTTGTTTTGCTGAGCAGGCCCATCGATGAGGCGGATCGGTTGAGTGCGCTTCCTGTTGGATGTTGCCTCAGCATCGGTTGTCAGCTCTTCTGCGCCGCATGATGCCCGGTTGAGTCGTCGGCGTGCCGTGCATTCGTTGGTTGTCATCGACAAAATTTTAATGTCATAAAGCTCCCATTCTGAATTCGGTGCAGCGTGCTTCGACCTTAACTTAATGGCCCTCGCTACAGTTATCGGTGGCCAGTAACAGCGGGTACGTCCTACGAGCCAGGCCTCGCTGACATATTCGACTGACTTGTCCGCAAATTCCACAACGCAAAAGCGCATCTGCAACGATGTTTTACAAAAACATGGGTGTGAGGACAACCTTGTTGTCGACGGGCAGTCCGTAGAACTTTCTCTTCACCTTTGTAATTCGTA